>ML785661.1:253433-271805 GCA_009831015.1 Picea engelmannii | reverse complement strand
CCTTCTATTCTTTTCATGGGATAAATACCATCAAACTTTACACAAACTATATCTACATCTTCTTCTTCACTTGTAGAGAAAAATTCATCATCATAATCATTTCATTCAAGGGCTTTAGAGTGTTCTTTACCTTCATTTGAAATGTATTCAAGATCTTCGTTTGTGCTATCATCACTTGATTCTTTATCTTCACTTGAAATGTTTTCAAAATCACATTTATAAATAATGCATTCAAGATATTTTGATGATTCTTTACCTTTGATGATCTTGATGGAGTGGTCTTCAATTTCTTCTTTCTCTTCCTTGCTTTGATATGTCTCCTCTAGCTTTAGCCATAGATCGTTGGCGGAAGTGCAGTGTCTCATGCTCTCTTTGATAGGGCTTCAGAGTCCACTAAGAATTGTCTTGAGAGCCAATGCATCATTCTTCTATCCTTCCTTTTAAGCTGCAAACTTTGACTTGTTCTTCAAGGGAACATATCCATCGATGGTTGCCTTCCAAATAGATGCTCCCATTGTCTTCAAATACACTCTCATCTCTATTCTCCAAGTAGAATAGTTTTCCTCATCAAGGATTGGAACTTTATCATCCATTTGTGTGTCTATGGATCTCCTTCAAGCTTGTTAAGGCTTGTAGTGAAGGCCTGCTCTAATACCAATTGTTGGACACACCTACCACACTTAGAGGGGGGGTGAATGAGTGTGGGGCTCTTTTTCCAAAAATTCCCTCTTTCACAAAAACTCATCAATTAGCATTCAACATTTATTCATTACCCATTGTTGTCATTTATAACCATGTAGATGTGAGCACATATCAGCAACATATATCAGCAATATATCATCAACAAGTCATCACCACAATGAACACAAAGAACACAAGATGTATGTACAATTTTATTTTTATTACGGACTACAGTCCTTGGGGTTTATCAGCAACAACTGAATAGAGTACAACTCTACAAGAGCACCGGCTCTATATGCAAGACTCAGCTTACATCCTCAGCGCCAACTGAGATGAGGCAACAATCCTCAACAGATATCAATCTGTCAACAGGTACGTGACCTGTCAGTAGTGCATCCCGCGTGTGAACACACCCTGGCTCACTACAACCCACGTGTGAACACTTCCAGTGTATAATGCAACAAACGGCTGCTTCTAAGCAACTAGGATTTTTCTTTTCTTCATATGCTTAGAACCCTTCTGTCTTCCACTATCCAAACTAACCCACAGTCAGTCACAACACATCCAAGCTCTCCAATAGCTTGCTCATGCTCCACCTCAAATCAATATGAATGCTATCTCAATCATGTATAAATAGCTAGTATACCATAGAAATCACGTCACTACTGAATCACAAGAGTGTTGCTCACTCCATCAACCAAATCAACAAAGCTGAGCCATATCATAGGAGCCATACCAAGAATTCCCTAAGCATTCACAACATATCAAACAATAGCATCTATCAAGATAATAATGTAACCATACCAGTGTCTTAGTGATAGATCTGAGGCCATAGAACGTAGATCTAGAACCTGCCTCATCATCCAAGAGCTTGGCACCAGCTCAAACACAAATCTCCATGAGGTTATTCAGTCCACGCTCCCTGTACATAGTCAGCTCATGTGTACACTCACCCTATACACAGTCAGCCCACATTTACACGCACCCTATACACAGATAGCCCGCATGGGCATTAGAAAATAGGGTTTTCTGTGAATCTAAGACTTTTGCCGCCAAGATCTCCGACATTGCCGAAACTTTGATGCATCCATGAGATCCTCCTCTCGCTCTCTTCCTCATAATGGATCTTCAATCATGCTCAAGAGATCCACACCAATAAGATTCTCTCACAAGAAGCTCTCCATCAATACTCCAAAAGATATTCACAAGAAGCTCTCCATTGATCCACAAGGATTCTCACCAAAAATGTGTATGTTACAAGAGATCCTAGCTTCTTATTTATACTTTTATCTTCTAGGTCACTTAACCCATTTTTAGGTTACTTAACCCATTTCTAGGTCACTTAACCTATTTTCCTTATTTTAGGGTTAACCACTTTCCATGAATAGAAAGTTCTCCAATACTTTATCATTTAAATATTCCTTCTTGATTTTGTCACTTTACTTTATCATTTAAATAATCCATCTTGATTTTGTCACTTTACTTTACCATTTAAATGATGATTTCTTCTTTTCAAGCACTTTGACTTCTTTGACCTTTTGGGGCTTCAAGCCATCATATGGGGGTCCTCCAACTTCATAAGGTCATAACTCTCAAACTGTGAGGAGTTATGTGACATTCCACATACCACCGGAAATGGCATGTCAAGCACTATCCATCTAGGATAGTTTCACCAACAACTTCATTGATCTTCATCTCATTATTCCACATGCAAGCATGGGTCATCCAGTCGTTCTTCTAGGATAACTCATTCTGTAAAGCATCTTCCCATGAGGGATTTCACCATAAGGGGACCACTTTGGAGTTCATCCATTTGTGCACCTTATTAACCATGATAAGACAATAATGATTCATCTTTGCATCAATTCACCACTGCATCATATATATCAACTATGCATCATGTATCAATGACAACTCATTGATCCATCTTCAGCAATGCATCATAGCAATGATCCATCTTTATCGATTGGTTTCCACTTGGACATATATCATTCTCATCAAGGGCATCATATAAATCAATTACTTGACATCAATCAATGACATCAATCAAACCAAACCATTTACATATGATCCAACAATCTCCCAAATAATCAAACCATTGGCATCAATGACAACATGATCCAACATCAGGTCCTTGCATACTCAAACTCGTGATCTAATTGATCAAGGTCGAATCAACTATGATACGATGGTTTAGCCACAAATATCCGCCATGGTAACAAGACAGCAGCATCTTGACATATGCATTCACCTTATGGTGTCTTCCGAAGTGGGGAATTTTCATGACTTTGAGGATGGTGGATTGCACGAGGTTATGGTCCATGCAACGGAACCATTTGTTGGCACAGGGGTAGACCCAAGGTTCAACGCTACAATGACACACCAACAAAACCCTAACTACTGTCCCTTTTGGCAACACCTGCGAAGCAGATGAAGTCTCACCCGAGGTAGAGGCAGGGGTGGTTGCAGGACTCAAGTGTCTGTAACCTTAGTTGGGACACAGATCTGTGATTATAATACTTAACAGAGCACTTTAGCATCAACAGTTCATCAATATTCAACCAATAACTATTTCACATATAGAACAGAGCATCGCATCATTCACTCTTATCTGATTTATTTAAGCACTTTATCATAAACAAGTAGGTTATATCTAGCAGATCAAGCACTGAGCACCTTCATATAGGTCAAATCTAACATTCTTAGACAGTATTAGCACAAAGAATCAATAGATTTACCTATCTCTATCAAAGCACTTAACAAGAGAAGTTATAAACACATCAAGACAAGCACAAAGTGGAACAACACAGTGTTTGCATGGTTCACCCCCACCCTGGGGCTAGGTCCACCAAGTCTTCTTCTTTATTGTCTTATATCAATCGGTTACAAGCACAGAGCCTCAAAACCCTACTTCACCTAGGAGAGGAGATTTGTGCACCTCTCTATATTCTCCTTCCTTTCATTACAACACAAAGCACTTCAAAACCTATTACAATACCATGCACCTAGCTCTGCAAGTCTCTCCCAGTATGCACAGAATATCTACAAACCATACTTGCACTTAGCACTTAGCTTATCAACCTTATATCACATAGATCATCTCTTATCTTTCCCTCCTCTCTTACATAGCCTAGACATCTATTTATACATTACAAAAATAGGCCTAAACATGCGTAAACCCATGGGCCAAGCTCCCATGCCCATTACATAATCCCAAAAACCCAAAAAGGACCGAAAAAAGGGGTCGAGATCCGTGATCTCCGCTTCGTCTTGCGCTCCTCCTTCGGCAGGCTGTCGAAGTCCGAAAATAGGTCAAACTTTACCAGATCCCTCAAAACTTGGTCAAGGGCCAACAATACCATAACAGAGAGTACTTATCTTTATAAAAGGAGACACCAATTGGCTGCAAACCAAGGACTTTCCACCCAACCGTAGACACTACTACTCCAAACTCAACCGCAATGTCACACCCGAGCCAGGGCTATGAATCCACAAGGATGGTTCCAAAGTGTTACTTGGCTTCCCGAACCAGTCAACACTCAATTTCTCACAAGATTTCCCAACACCCACATCAATCCAAGTACCCAACTCTCTTTTACCCAGCTTGCACCACCCAAGAGAATGGACCTCCACCCTTCTCTACCATGCAGTCCCTCAGGCAGTCCTTCTCCTTCCAGAGCTCCAATGCAACTGGTCCAGAATCTCAATGTTGGAACTCTCAGGACTCGCAGCTATGAACAAAGCTAGACACCATCCAACACATCTCAGACATGCAAGCCTCAAGTCATGGTTGGATTACACTAGCGACCTCTACAGCCAATGATACCATGACTGCTCTTCAGTTGTCCATTTTCCTTTCCCAAGCCAAGACGCGGATGAGGAAGATGAATGGTGACGGAAATGAATGGAGTGAGATCTCCACCCAAGGTGTGAAATAGTGAACAATCAATGAATGAAGGTGTGAGGTAAAGAATGGAATGAAAGGATAAGTGAAGGAGCGAACGAGCTAACCCCCCAATCAGACCAGGGATTGGTTTAACTATTTTTGTGGGGAATCAAGAACCTCTTGGCCTTCCCCAAGAAGCTCACATAATTGATCCACTCCCTTAGAAAAAAGGGTAATTAAAAATAGGAAATAAACATTTATCACCTCAAGCCCCCTCTCTTGTGGAATCATAGCCCCCTATAACTCTAGTCCTTGTCCGTCTAGCAACCAGCGATGTATTTATTATTAATAATGATCAAAACATTACATTTCTTGGGCACACTAGCCTTTTAATAATTTTTTGGTCACCCTGGCCTCTCATCATTGTAACAATACATTATTTAAAATGGGGGTTCAAAACTCTAGGTGTTACATCCCCTCCCCCTTATTTTGGCACTATCCTCAGTGCATATACAAAATAGAGATAAAAATCTCAAAATTTTTTCAAACATTTGTGGGTACTCTGCTCGCATGGTATCTTCATGCTCCCAGGTAGCATCTTCATGACCATAGAAAGTCCACTGAACTTTTACCAGCTGTATAACTCGATTTTGAAGCATTTTAATCTTTCTGTCCAATATCCGCACTGGTTGAACCTGAAAGTCTCCCTCTGCCTCTACCTAAATCAGATTCCAATCAATAACATGGTTAGGATCATGTACATATTTCTTTAGTAAAGAGACATAAAATACATTATGAACATTCATGGAAGAAGGCAATGCAAGCATGTATGCAATTGGCCCTATTTTGTCCAATATTTCAGATGGACCATAGAATCTGGCTGCCAGCTTTGTACAACTACCCAATTTCAAGGAGATTTTATTGGGATTCGCTTTCAAAAGTACATGCTCCCCTACTTTGAATTCTCTAGTTGTCCTATTTTTATCTGCATAAACTTTCTGTCTATCCTTAGCTTCCTTCAAATTCTGCTTGATCTTAACCATCTGGTCTTCCATATCCTTGAGCAACTTTGGCCCAAGTACCACTCTATCTTCTCGGTTTTCCTATCTCACTGGAGTATTTCATTTCCTACCATACAAGGCTTTAAATGGGCTCATTCTCAATGAAGCTTGATACCCATTATTATATGAAAACTCAACCAAGTGTAAGTAATATTCCCACTTACATGGCTTATCCATCACATACATTCTCAATATATCTTCAATTACTCGGTTGACCCTATCTATTTGTCCATATGATTGAGGATGGTATGTTGTGCTAAAGTTTATATTTGTACCAAATCCTTTAAACAATCCCCTCCGGAAATTGGAGGTAAACTTTATATCTTTGTCCAAGACAATTTTCCTAAGAATCCCATCCAACCTAGCAATCTCCCTCATGTAAATTTATGCAATATTAGTCGTTGTATGGGTTGTTTTTACAGGAACAAAATGAGCATCCTTTGTTAATTTTTCAACCACTACCATGATTGAATCATATTGTCTTGTTTTCCTGGGTAATTTAGTTATGAAATCAATGGTTATCACTTCCCATTTCTTCTATGGGATTGGTAATGGTTGCAGCAAACCCGTTGGGTGCCTATGCTCAGCCTTCACCTTCTGACATTCCGTAAATCGAGCGATGTAATCAGCCACATACTTTTTCATTTTCGGCCAAAAGAATTGGCTTCTTACTGTTGTAATTGTTTTCTGGTAACTAGGATGTCCAGCATAAGAAACATCATGCATTTCCTTCAATACCAAATTCCTCAGTTCTCCGAAACTAGGAACATAGATTTTGTTCTTATGCATGAGTAATCCATCTTCCTTTATCTCATACTCCTTTATTTTATGTTGTACATCTCCTTGATGTAAGATTTCCTTTACCTGTAGGTAATGTTGATCTATAGAAAGATCATCTAAAATTCTTCTCTTCAAGTCTGAACGATTCATACTGACAACAGTAGCATGAATGAGATGCATTCTTCTACTAAGTGCATTGGCAACTTTATTCTCTTTTCCTTTGATATGCTTGATATCGAAGTCATATTCACTTAAAAATTCTAGCCATCTTCTTTTCCTGGCATTCAAGGTTGGTTGTTCAAAAAGATACTTCAGGCCAATGTGGTCTGTCCTTAATTCAAATATCTTCCCCATGAGATAATGAATCCACATCCTCAAGGAGTGGACAATGGCAGCAAGCTCCAATTCATGTGTGGCATAGTTCCTCTCATGCTCCTTAATATTTCTGGACTCATAACCAATGACATGTCCATTTTGCATGAGGACTCCCCCAAGTCCTTCCTTACATGCATTTGTACATACCACAAAAATTTCATTTGGGTCATCAATCTTTAACACAGGTGCACAAGTAAGTAATTCCTTCAACAAATTAAAATTCTCTTCACACGTAGGTGTCCATTCAAATTTAGTTCCCTTATTTTGCAAAGAAGTGATGGGATGAGAAATATTAGAGAACCCTACTATGAACCTTCTGTAGTAACCAGCTAATCCCATAAAATATCTGACTTCTGACACATTTCTGGGTGTTTTCCATCCTCTAATGGCTTCAATCTTCTCTGAATCTATTGCTATGCCCTTCTCGGAAATAATGTGTCCCAAGTAATGGATCTGCTTTTGATAAAAATAACACTTACTCATATTGGCATACAACTGATGTTCTCTTATCACTTGCAATACCAGTCTTAAGTGATGTTCATGCTCCTCCTCAGACTTAGAATAGATAAGTATGTCATCCAAGAATACTATGATAAACTTATCCAAATAATTTATGAATATGCCATTCATTAAGAAAATAAAGATACTTGTTCTTTATAGTATACTTATTCAGTTGTCGAAAGTCAATACACAACAACCTTAAGGTTCCATCCTTATTTTTGGCAAAGAGTATTGGTGCTTCCCAAGGTGAAACACTTGGATGTATGTACCATTTATTTAACAATTTCTCCAACTGCCTTTGTAATTCTTTTAACTCTGGTGTGCTCATTATGTAAGGTGTTTTTGACATCGAGGCATATCCAGGCATTAGATCAATTGAGAAATCTATCTCCCTTCTTGGTGGCAACCCTGTTATTTATGGGAATACATCTTCAAATTCTTATAGTACCGAGAAATATTCAAGGCTTGGCCCCTTCGTATTTTCTAGATCTTCCACATGAGTTGCATACAATTGACATCCTTTTCTAAAACATCTCTTCAACTGTAAGGCTGAAATCTTCCTTATAGAGATGGGTCTTGGGACTCCTTTCATAGTGCTCTATTTTCCATCTCCATCAAGACATGTAAATGTCTTTCTATGACATTCTAGGATAGCATGATGCTTGTCCAACCAATCCATTCTAATTAGAATATCATAAGACCCCAAGGGTATGATATTCAAATCAACACTAGTATTCACACCATTAAGACTTATGGAACAATTTCTGACCATATCATGGATTCTCCTTTTGGTTCCAGTGGCTAACTGAAGCAAACTTGATTTTCAAGCTTACTTTTCTCCAAATTTAATATATCCACTATTTTAGGATCAATGTAACAATGAATTTCTCTTGAATCAATTAAAATAGCAACATGTTGATTTATGATCTTACCTTCCACCTCGATCATATTGGACAAGTACTTTTCTTGTCGATCATCTAAAGCTGCATAGATTCTTCCCATATCTTCGACTGTTGTAGCCTCTTGGACGTTGTGCACAGTCCTCACTCTGTATTTTTTGTGTGGGAAATCCTTGTACAGGTGATCTTCTTTGCATCCCCAACATTGGATAGGTGGTCTTCCCCTTTTTCCCAAGGATTCTTATTTCTTAGATTCACCCTTAGCATATTGATCTTGATGATTTCTATTAGGCTCATTCCTATTGAAGGGAGGTTTGAATCCTTTCCTCCTCTGATCAGACTTATCCTTCTTCTTATCCTTCCAAGATTTTTGCAGGGATTCTCTTCCTTGGCCTTTCTCATACAGGTATTTAGCCTTCTTGATGGCCTCAGTCAAGGTCTTGGGATCATCATACCTAATATTTTCTTTATAAAAGGCTGGTAGTCCACTCAAAAACCTTTGTATCTTTACCTTTTCATCGTTTATAAACCCAACATATTTTAACAATCCTAAGAACTTCTTCTCATATTCTGCCATAGTCATGCTTCCCAGCCTGAGTTCAAAGAAATCCTACATTTTCTTGTCATAGAAATGCTCTGAGATGTACTCCTTCTGGAAGTACTTCTTGAACTAATTCCAAGTGATCCTATTCTCATTAATATGTTCAACTTGCTTCAGTTGATCCCACCACATTGTAGCTTTCCCGTGTAAATGGTAGGTGGCAATTCGGGCTTCTAGATTTTATGAATAGTTATGTAATTGAAAATACCTCTTGAGTCCAAGAAACCATGCTTCAGCATCATCTTCCCTTTCTTTTTCACCATCAAAGGAGGGTGGCTTAAGCTTCCTTAGCTCTCCTTGCAAACTGTCCACTTCATGTCTCCTTCTCTAGTACCTAACAGGAGACACCTCTGGACTGCTTATGGAATCTTCTGATGCATAAAACTTTCTTTCTAAGTAAGGAGGTGAGTGGTGTCTATGATTTCTGTTGGAACTTCTCAAATAACCATCTCTTCCACGATCCTCTCTTATTTCACGAAAACTGCCTTCTTCCTCTTGTTTTGAGTTTGACCGCTTCTTCATTTTCCTCTGCAACTGATTTAAGCTTTGTAGCACTCGAGCATTTATCTGAATTTTCTCTCTCACAAGTCTCTCATTGTCTGCTTTGTAGCTCTGCACTTCTATTTTCAGGCTTCTTTCAGTTTCTATTAATGTTTCCTACTCTCAACTTCCCTTGCGTCCATTGGACTTTGTCTCTGCATTACCAACTCTGGTATTTTGGCCTTCGGCCACCTTATCATGGATGGAGGTTCCCTCGTCTTCTTCCATTTCTTCAATATGCATTATGAGATGATGTGTTTAAACCCCTTAATTCTGCAAAATGTGCAAGCGACCATTTTGTTAGAATTAAGCACATGATAAAAAAAAATTGCCAAACCATGTTACAGGTCCTTTTTCTTCGCAATTCATGAAGAACATATATTTATCAATCTGCACCATATAACACTTCCATGTTATACCTTGGCCGATATAGAGTTTAATTATGCATAGGCACTCCCTTAAAACCACTTCCCCAGGTGACCACGACCAAATCCTTCCTGGCACTTCACAACTTTGGAACCTTCAGCCATGACCAGATCAATGGCCCAGGTCCTCATTCACGATCAATGATCGAGATCCACTTCGAGACTCCACATTTTAGGAGTTCGGCACTTTCGACCTCTACTTTTCCCTAGAGTACTTTGTACCTGAAGTTTTAGATCAGGTACCACACGTCCACCTCAAATCAATGGTTCTAGTCCACTTCGGGACTTCATCCTTCGGAAGTCTCAACTTGCCCCGCTTGCTTCCTCCCAAAACACTTTCACCCAGAGTTCACAATCTTTCGATGTGTTTCCTCCTACAGATCAACGGCTATGAATCACTTCATCTCTTTGGGCTTCGAAAGTTTCAAACTTTCTTCCTTCACTTTATCCTAGAGCGCTTTCACCTGAAGTCGACGATTCATCGACGCGTGTCTCTCACAGATCAACAGTTTTGAATCACTTCGGCTCTTCGGTCTTTGGGAGCTTCAAACTCTCCACCTTCACTTTCTCCCAGAGTGTCGATCCTCTGAACCATTGTGATATCTACCACCACGTGTCTTTTTGGATCAACGATCGATATGTACTCTATCCTTCGGGCCTTTGGGAGTTCTCGACCCAATGCAAACTATCACATATTTATTTATTTTTCCTCTGGGGTGCCCAGTCTCCACACTGAACGATCTGTCACCACATGGTGAAATACTAGAACCAAACATGTGGCCCAATTAGGCAGGTGACACATGTCACGTTCTAACTAACCTTTCAATCCTCTATAGGTTCGAAACTCACTTACACATGGCACACATCCCATGTGTCCATGTCATCCCCGGTGATGTCTGCGAGCCACATCACTTTGAAATTTAGGGCTTTGGAAGATTTTACACTTGTATTCTGGTGTCCACATCACCTCTAGGTGACATCATCATGCCCCACCACTTTGGCTCTTCGGGATTCGGGAGTTTCCACACTAGCACACTTCCAATTCTCCCAAACTTTGAATTCCCGAACTAGCCAATCTGCTAACACATGTCTCCCTTATCGGACGGTCCATATTAACTTCGGACTTCGGGATTTCGGGAGTTCTAGCTTTTTGCATACGTCTTTCTTCCGAAGTCATTATTCGTCGGAGTGTAGGATCTCCTGCCACATGTCCACTTCAATAAATGGTCTGGATCTACTCTGGTGCTTCATGGCTTCGATATTTCAGGAGTCCTTTACTCACTCAGATTTTTCTTTCTTCCTCCCAAAGTACGAGATCTCCTTTACGTGTCCCCTTCTTGAAGATCAACGACCACGAGTGATTGTGGAGACTCAACTCGCTCACTCTTTAATTTCCTTCCCGATCTCCGCAATGTGAAGATGCTCGTCTGTAGTGGGATCGATATCTACCGTTGATCTGTTGATCTAGCAAGATCAACTATCCTGAGTGATTGTAGGCTCACAACTTGCAGAAACTTTAATTTCCTTCCCAATCCTCGTAATGCTTCCCCACCGTCGATTTCTCTCCAATCAAAACTGGTGATTGTGACTTAACCTTTTCTTCTCCTTCATCATATGACCCTTGTTCACCTGCCCTTTGATCCAACAATCCTGGATCTCTCTTGATCCCATAGTGGCGACCGCTCTCGAATTTGAAAGGGACGATCACGATCCTTCGAACCCTTACAAAGGATCTCTGGCATTCTAGCTCCTGGGTAGATTCTGAAATGCCATTCCTCCTGAGCTTTTCAATATTCACATTCAGAATTCAATCTCAACCATGAGACTCTAACTAACAAACCCAACCCATACTGGGCCGGTGTTTCAACCAGAAGCTCTGATACCAATTTGTAACACACCCCTCCACCCACAGGTCGAGGTACACTAGCTTCAAGCCTACCCTTGGACTTCTTTCTCTTACCGATACCTTTTTAAATCAACAAGGAAACATAAAATAAATGATCTAACGACATGCACAGTAATAACCATCAAGCATGCATATTCTAAAGATTCAATTAAACGATAAATAAATACACAGCGGAATACATTCATATATAGATAAATAATACCATAACAGACAACACTTATCTTTATAAAAGGAGACACCAACTGGTTTCAGACCAAATATGTTCCACCTAACCATAGACACTACTACTCCAAACTCAACCACAGTGTCACCCGCAATCCAGGGCTATGAATCCACAAGGATGGTTCTAGATTGTTACTTGGCTTCCTGAACTAGTCAGCACTCAAGCTCTCATAGGATTTCCCAGCACTCACAGCAATCCAAGTACCCATCTCTCTTCTACCCATCTTGCACCACCCAAGAGAATGGACCTCCACCCTTCTCTGCCACGCAGTCCCTCGGGAATTCCTTCTCCTTCCAGGGCTCCAGCGCAACTGGTCCAGAATCTCAATGCTGGAACTCTCAGGACTCGCAATTGTGAACAAAGTTGGACACCGGCCAACGCTCTCAGACATGATACCAATCTGTAAAAAACCTCGCCACCCACAGGTCGGGGTATGCTACCTTCATTCCCACCCTTGGACTTATTTCTCTTATCGATACCATTTTAAATTAACAAGGACACATAAAAGAAAGGATCTAATGACATGCACAGTAATAACTATCAAGCATGCATATTCTAAAGATTCAATTAAACAATAAAGAAATACACAGCGGAATACATTCATATATAGATAAATAATACCATTACAGAGAGAACTTATCTTTATAAAAGGAGACACCAACTGGATGTAGACCAAGGACATTCCACCCAGCCATAGACACTACTACTCCAAACTCAACCGCAGTGTCACACCAAGCCAGGGCTATGAATCCATAAGGATGGTTCCAGAGTGTTAATTGGCTTCCTGAACCAGTCAGCACTCAACCTCTTACAGGATTTTCCAGCATTCACATCAATTCAAGTACCCAACTCTCTTCTACCCAGATTGCACCACCCAAGAGAATGGACCTCCACCCTTCTCTTCCATCCAGTCCCTCTGGCGGTCCTTCTCCTTCCAGGGCTCCAGTGCAACTGGTCCAAAATCTCAATGTTGGAACTCTCGGGACTCGCAGCTGTGAAAACATTTGGAGACCGGCCAATGCATCTCATACATGCAAGCCTCAAGTCATGGTTGGATTACACTAGCGACCTCTACATCCAATGATACCATGGCTTCTCTTTAGCAGATCGTTTTCCTTTCCCAATCCAAGACGCGGATGAGGAAGATGAATGGTGACAAAAATGAATGGAGTGACATCTCCACCTAAGGTGTGAAAGAGTGAACAATCAGTGAATGAAGGTGTGAGGGAAAGAATGGAATGAAAGGAGAAGTGAAGGATCAAACAAGCCAACCCCCCAATCAGACTAGGGATGGGTTTAAGTATTTTCTTGGGGAATCAAGAACCTCCTGGCCTTCCCCAAGAAGCTCACATAATTGATCCACTCCCTTAGATAAAAGGGTAATTAAAAATAGGAAATAAATAGTTATCCCCTCAAACCCCCTCTCTTGTGGAATCATAGCCCCTTATAACTCTAGTCCTTGTTCGTCTAGCAGCCAACGATGTATTTATTATTAATAATGATCAAAACATTACATTTCTTGGGCACACTGGCCTTTTTATAATTTTTTGGGCACCATGGCCTATCATCATTGTAACAATACATTATTTAAAATGGGGGTTCAAAACACGGGGTGTTACAAGCAAGGAAGAAGACTACTCCATATACACCTAAGAAGAATGGAGTTGCAGAAAGGATGAACATGACGCTAATGAAAAAAGAAAGGTGCATGCTCAGTGGTGTTGGGTTAGAGAAAGAATACTAGGCAGAGGCAGTGGGTACTGCATGTTACCTGGTCAAGAAATCACCCTCATCAACGTTGGATGAAAAGACTCCACAAGAGGTATGGACTGGTAAGAAACCTTCTCTCACACATCTCAAGGTATTTGGTTGTGAGGCCTATGTTCATGTTCTAAAGGAAAATAGGAGTAAGCTAGATAAGAAGGTTGAAAAGTGTATATTTATTGGGTATAAAGATGGTCTCAAAGGTAATAATATTTGGAACCCAGAAACTAATAAGGTTGTGTATAGCCAAGATGTGGTATTTAGAGAAATGGAGGATGTTGTTAAACATGAATTCCTACCAAGTGAGAAAGAACCAGAGAAAATGGAGTTTGATTTAAAGGATGGTGAATCAGACTCTACATAAGAATAGGAATCAGAAGAAGAAGATCCTCATACTTTAGTATTGAGGAGATCAGATTGAGAAACAAGGACACTAGAAAGGTATACTACATATGATTTATGTTCAAATTTTTCTTTGTCTATTACTGATGATGATCCTAGAACTGTCAGGGAGGCAGTGGATTCAGAGGATGGAAAGATATGGAAAAGGGTCATGGATGAAGAAATGGTAGCCTTGGATAAGAATGATGCTTGGGATCTAGTGGAGTTGTCGATTGGAAGAAATCCCATTGGAATCAAATGGGTATTTAAAAAGAAGTTGAATGTAGAAGTAAAAGTTGAGAAATACAAAGCTCAATTAGGAGTAAAGGGTTATTCCCGGGTTGAGGGAATTTATTTTGGTGAGAATTTTTTTCATGTTTTCAAGTTAAGTT
Organism: Picea engelmannii; assembly: GCA_009831015.1. Lineage (NCBI taxonomy): Eukaryota > Viridiplantae > Streptophyta > Pinopsida > Pinales > Pinaceae > Picea > Picea engelmannii. The sequence goes on along the minus strand of ML785661.1, from coordinate 257,390 downwards.
CTATAAGATTTATGTTATCTATTTGATCTGAAAATAGGGGCTAACTTGTTATGCTATTCAAGCACCCTCTACTCCATTAAAATAAAATTTTAAGGACCTTGCTCAATGTCTTTGTTATGCAAGAGTTTTTATGTGTTCAGTTCATGCTTCTTTTAAATGCTTATGTGTGAGGTCTTTAAAAAGTGAAATATGTGTTTTAAACAAATACACAATAAACATAACTTGCATCAAATAAACCAGCAAACTCACAACAATAACAAGATGATAAAGGAGTTCACCCCCAAATGGGCTACATCTCCTTGAGCCTCAATCAATGGACTAGGCTCTCTGGGATTAGTTTGTCAAAGATTATTTTACAAGCTTCTTCTCAACTCCAATGGAATTACAGACTGTACCATTGGGTTCAAAATACATAAAAACCCCAGAAATGACTAATAGAACTCTGAAAATGGATCATGGCTCATCCGGCCATAACCTCTTCTACATGTGGCCTTGAGCTTCTCTGAGCTTCCTTGTGGAAAAAACACCTGTAAAAGTCATCAAATGCCTCTGAAACCTATCCCAATGTGTTTAGAGCATAAAAATTAGCCAAAAATGACTATTCAGTCATAGAAAACAAACTTGGGCTCATCTGAGCATGACCTCCATCAATGAGGGCTTCAAGCTCCCCGGAGCTCTCTGAAACTTCAATGGTGTAAAAACTGAAAAAGAAGTCTTCAAATGCCTTTGAAAATAGTGGAAATGGATTTAGAACGTCCAAAAACCCCTAGCTGGGATTTTTTGGCACCTCATTTGGCCAAAAAATGAAGAAGATAGGCCTCCTGCCATTTTCCTCCTTCAAGCTTGTTGTCTCTGGTTCGCCAAAATGCACCTCTGTGCATTCAACCTAGCACACGCACTCATTTCCATGCTAAAACTTGGCACCGAGCGCATAATCTAAAAATAGGCACAATTGTAGAATGGTTAACGGAATTAAGCCCCCTAACCACATAAGCGTTGGGCGCATGGGTCATGTGACCTCGTTTCCTACACAAAAAGGGATAGGTTGCAAGTCAAATGGCAAAGCGACAAGTGTCCAAGCACGGATGCACCAAGTGTTGGGTGAATAGGGTCAAGCTAACCGTTTGAAAATGTATGTGCACATTCCTCTGTGGAGTGGCCACATGGGAGGCACATAGGAACGGGGGTTGGGGCTAAGCCCTAGCCCTGTCCGCGCCCAAACTTTAATACAATCAAATTTAAATAAATTTAAAACCATATATATAACAAGTAACATAGTGTGGTGCGTTGGCAGGGTGGAATTTGCAAAGACTTTTCATTGTGGTGGAGGTCCAGGGTTCAAATCCCACAGACTCCATAAAAATTTTAAACAAACAACTAAATTACGGTGCCACGTGGCAGCCCATGTCTGGGCTACGTGGCACCAAACCATTCGCCACAATGATGCCACGTGTCCACCAATGATTCGCCCAAACTGCCAACTCAGCACTGACACATCACCACTTGTCACATCAGCGATCGTACCTCTGCCACGTGTGACTCGTACACCTACCAATAAATGATTGCCACATCATCATGTACGGACTGTACAGTCAGCATCTTTTTTTTGCCTGTTTGTCAAATTGAACAGATCGTGATATATCACTCATCCAATGTCTGTTTGAACCCGTTCAAGTTGCGTTGGGTTTGTGACAACGAGGGCTATGCACCTGTTTGTTTTGAGGTGATTCTGAGAACTTTTATTTTTTGGCTAAATTTTGACCCCTGGTCCAAATTCTGATCACTATTGCTACTGCATTTTATTTTGAAGTAGAATATATGGGTGTGAAGACAACATTCCTACATGGGGATCTGGAAGAAGAAATCTATATGAAATAGCCAAAAAGATTTGTTGTGAAGGGAAAGGAGTTGGTATGAAAGTTGAAAAATTCATTATATTGTTTAAAACAATAACCAAGTATGTGGTATAAAAAAATTGATACTTATATGCTGAGACATGTCTTCACAAGAAGAAAATAGGATCACTATGTGTATTTTAAATTAATTGGTGATCATTTGATTTATTTGGTCTTGTGTGTGGATGACATGTTGTTGATAGGAAAAAACAAGGAGATTATTTGTTGGACACACCTACCACACTTAGAGGGGGGGGTGAATGAGTGTGGGGATCGTTTTCCCAAAACTTCCCTCTTACACAAAACTCATTAGTTAGCATTCGACATTTACTCATTACTCATTTTTGTCATTAATAATTAGTTATATGTGAATACATATCAGCAACATATATCAGCAATATATCATCAACAAATCATCTCCACAGGGAACACAAGATGTATGTACAATTTTTTTATTATTATGGACTTCAATCCGGGGGATTTTCAGCAAAAAATGAATAGAGTACAACTCTACAAGAGCACCAGCTCTATATGCAAGACTCAGCTTACATTCTCAGCACCAACTGAGATGAGACAACAATCATCAACGGATATCAATTTGTACCATAAACAAGTGCATCAACCATGCACCAACTTGTGCCAAACAACATGTAATCAACCTGTACCATACACAAGTGCATCCAAACATGTACCAAGTATATACCAATAATGTTTCAACTACTCATCAACAATGACTCATCAATATGTACCAGCATCATCAACTATACACGTCATGTATGTGCCAACTCATCAACTGCTTGTCTCAACCATGACTAGTTTTGGATTAGTCAACAACCCTAACTTGAAATAATCATAAATTTGTACCTATAATGAATAAATATATGAAACTGATACACAATGTTCTTTATTTTTTTAACTGCAATTCCTCCGGGTTTCACTATTTGGAACCTCTCATAAAATTAGTTATACAAAAATGGCATACCTTTTTGAATTTTGGCTTATTCTAGAGAGTGACCTTGTAGAGCGTGCCCCGCATGGAATGTTTTTTGAATAGATATGAAAATGTTACACAGCATACTAAATACTGTAATATAACCAACACAATTGTTCTCACTTAATTTGGATCTTTTATGAAGCATTTATGACATTTTTACTCGAAACAGTTGTTTTAGACTAGTTTCAGGACTAGCCACAAACCCTATTTTCCACAGAGTGTATCTCCAAAAATACAACAACCCACAAGATTAATTTTGTACCACAGGTACTTGGATATGTTTCCTTAATTTCATATCAATATCATGGTCTGAATCATTATAGAAAAAAAATTATTACGAAAATGGTGATATGACCTATAAATAACATACCTTAGAAAGCATCATGAAAAGAATTTATCCTTCCTTGAATTTCGGCCCTCTTTTCTTCACCTTCCCTTTGAAATTCATATTATATATCCTTCGATTACCTCATTCACCTATATATATTCAATATCCTCAAGTGTACCACACCAAAAATGTTCAAGAATCTCTCACAACAAGCTCCCCATCAATACTCCAAAAGATATTTTCACAAGAAACTCTCCATTGATCCACAAAAATGATGATCTACAAGAGACCATTGTTATCTTATTTATATTTTCATCCTCTAGGTCACTTAACCCATTTTTAGGTCACTTAACCCATTTCTAGGTCACTTAACCTATTTTCCTTATTTTAGGGTTAACCACTTTCCATAAATAGAAAGTTCTCCAATAATTTATCATTTAAATATTCCTTCTTGATTTTGTCACCTTACTTTATCTTTTCTTGATTTTGTCACTTCTCTTTATTATTTAACTAATCCACCTTGACTTTGTCACTTTACTTTATCATTTAAATAATGATTTCTTCTTTTTGGTCACTTTGACTTATTTGACCTTGGGTAATATTCCTTCTTGATTTCGTCACCTTACTTTATCATTTCTTGATTTTGTCACTTCTCTTTATTATTTAAATAATCCACCTTGACTTTGTCACTTTACTTTATCATTTAAATAATGATTTCTTCTTTTAGGTCACTTTGACTT
>ML785661.1:219563-240423 GCA_009831015.1 Picea engelmannii | reverse complement strand
TATATATTCAAAACCATGCATACTAACAGTTCATCACATCTATATAAACATGAAAATGGAGTCCCATTCCTTTCCTATGCCTCATTTCAACATACCAAAACTTTCAAAACATAATTCAACATTTCAAATGATTTAACAAATGTGCCAATATTCATGGCCACGTTCATACCCAACGCACTCTTGCATTGATTTCAAGTTTGTCACACTTTATGATAGGCTCTTAGCCATGGTGTGTTGGAATTTAGCCAACCTCTTCACCACATGGCTTGTTCATTTTCTTTCATTCTTACAATAGGACTATGCTTTCGGCTACAGGATGATCACGATCCCAAATCAGTACACATGAGACTCAAAAGTTTCACATGCATGCCTTTAGGCATTCTTCCTTTATTAATAACCAGGGTACCAACACTCATGGCCACCCAAATTTGTCTTTCTCTAACACCTATACAATGTAAGTAGAAATGTTGGAAGGTCCTCCTTCCTCAATGGGAAATCCATTGTCTGTCCTTTATGCAAACATGCATTTCCTTGAAGCAATTCCATGCAACATGCTATCTATAAGCACTTTTGTTTCCAATCATTCCTTGATTGGTCCATGTATTCATGAAATATCAGTTCATGAATTATTATGAGGGTTACAATTAGTCTTTACTATCAGAGGTTCACACCTCCATCATTCAAGTTATCCTTCCTGAATCATACCCTACTTGGGCACCCAAGGCATACATCTTCTTTTCAACATTTCATACATAACATTTAAGACTGTAAAACATTTCAGAAGGGATTCTTACGCAATCCCTTCATACATTGTTCCACATAGGCATGAACATTTTTATACTTGTTTTGGCTATTAGCACCCCCTCTGATATTATCCCATCAATGGTGCTCCATGCGGATTTTTAAAGTCCCTTCAACAATCTTTCAACAAGAACCTTATCATAGTCATCCTCTGATTGAGGTTGTTCATGATTGGCAACTGTCTTTCTCAACAGTTCCAATCTATTTCTTTCTACACATGACATACATCATAAACACATTAGTCGTCATGTAAATTAAAAATTCAAGTACCATAGCATTTAAATTAATAAAACATTTTCAGAAATGTCCCAACATATCTGTATGCACTTCATCACATTATCCTTAATGTTTTCATGAGTGAAATACCGACAGTTCTCAACTGTTTCTGAAGTAATACAATCCTCATCATTATGGTGTCAAAACATTTACTTTCATTAGCGTACTAGCTTTCTCATCCCAGAAAAAAACATAATATACAGCAAGAAAATAATTGAGGGCTCTCCCCTTCTTCAAATTCTTTCTACATCGCCTAGGACTTTTCAGCCCAGCTAAGTTATTTCTAAGGCCTCACTGTCTTTTATCTACTTTTGCAATTTACTCCCTGTTGGGATTTTCCCGCTCTTTTCCTTGAGCTGCCTTGGTTAGGCCTCACCCTAACCTTTTTTTTGGAATACAGCAGCATGCTTTAATAGCAAACTTTTTTTTTTGTTCATAATGGATCATGAACCTGTGCATCCTGCACATTTCCATTCGGTTATTAGAATCGTCAATATTCATTTATTAGTATTCTATTCATTACATGATGTTTTTAAAAATGTAATCCAGGATTCTGATGTGTGTGTGTGTGTGTGTGTGTGTGTGTGTGTGTGTGGCTCACTGCTTAATTCTCAGCAGTCATTAAGGTTGTGACATTGTTTTCCTGACAGAGTCTTCACACAGTTCCTCCACAGGAAACTCCTTCAACATGCAACTTCCTTATTGCATATCCATCACTATTTGTGATGGCCTCAACCTTGAGTTAGCTTCAGCAGTTTACCAAATATCCCATAAGGAATATAAACATGCATCTTTGTCATGTACCCAAATTATGTATCCATACATATTCTGGTTTTGTTAACTTACATCCATGATGTACTTAACCATATTCATAATCCTAAACCTACTTGTAGCGGTCATAGGTATGTTTCACATCCCACCTACATCTCTACTTTTAAGATCAGTCAACTCGATATTGTTCACAATCCTTCTCATGTGATTCTCAAAGGCATAATCATTTGCCTCTTATTATGACAACAGAGCATATTTACTCATTTACCCTTTTTATCTAATTATATTAGTGTTTAATACATTCCCCCTCAAGCTATTATTTGGAACAGAACTTTCATGACTCTTCAGAATGGAATCAGCCATTCATCCATAGTATTCATTTATTTTGGACAAGAGTAATTCTTGTTTTATATTTCACTCACCAGGGCAACCATATTGTATCTTATAACTATATTCTTACATCATACATGTGCATCAATTACACATTTAATATCATTCATACCTAACTGGTATTAATATCAGGCTTCATATTAGAAAGCTCCACAATGCATTAAACCCATGCACTCGAGCATAATTAAACACAGATAAGTATTCATCATGCTAGCTTATTGCTTGCACTTTTTCCATGTCATTCACACACATGGACATATCAGGCTGCTATATCCTTTTCTCAAGGATATTCCAATCATCTTTATGATCATGTATGCACATTCATGTATAAGTAGGTGCATCTCTTGCACCTTTTTACCTCATGCATTCGCTTGATAGTTTAATTTCATCATCAGTGTCCTTTAGTTTGAGATTTTCGTCACTTACAAGACTAATCTCATAGTCATATCTCGTATTGATGTTATCTTCTCTTATGGCAATAACCAACCAGGGTCACTTTCCTCTTTATGCAACAACGTGTAGCAAGAAAAACTTCTTGCCTTAGCATCCATAGGGTTTTTCCCATATCACTTTTCTCTGGTCATGAGGAGTTATATACTCCGATTTTAATTTAAGGAAGTAACTATAACTGCCAAGTATCCTACCTGATCCTATCAGATTCATTTAATCCCACAAAGGTATTAACCATTATATAATCCACCATCATCAGTGCCTGAAGTTCCAACTTCCCATGCTTAGAAGCAGTTGTTATAACCCTAATTTGCACCACACATGCTTACCTAGCATCAGGCCATCTCAGATCCCTTCTTTGCCAAAAGCACTGCTGAACAACTCTTTAAAAAACCTCAGATCCATTCTTTGCCAAAAGCACTGCTGAACAACTCTTTAAAAAACCTCTTTTATAAGGGCACGCATGCCCTACTCCATTACTACAAGTGTGTACATGCTAGCTGACCTAAAACAACCCACGTGGACCGAAAAAAGCACGAAAAAAGGAAAGTTGTCGATGGAACACAAATCTTTGGGTGAGTTAACTGAAACTCCCGGCCATGCATGGTCGAGGGTTCGTCCAAATACCTAGCTTCTTCTAGCCTATAAAAGAAGGGCTAGGGGTCCCATTTGGAGAAAAAGGAAAAATATAGCAAAGAAACTCTGCCCAATTTCATATTTCCATTGTCCCAACCCTTTAGCCATCCTTGTGCAAGAAGAGATACAAAGCAAAGAAGTTGGAGGAAATTTGAAGAGGAGCCTAGGATCAGGATTCGTCGAGCAGTGGTCGGTCTTGACATTTGTAAGTTGATTCATTTAAAGTAATAAAATTATTTTCCCGTCCCACTTTATCAGTTCTTCATAATACAGTAAATATATGTTTGAATCTCTAACCCATTAGTCTATAGGTAAAATGCATGTGTAGTTTGTTGCTTGTTTTGCATACAGGTCAGCTTTGAAAGGAGGACTACTAACAAGTGATCAAGCGGGAGGAAGGATCGACATCAACCATCCGGAACAAGGTATGTTGGTATAAACCATGTATTTGTTGAAAAGGAATGGGGTTTAAGTCTAGGGACGAAAGTAGAAAGTATATTTCTTTTGGTCATATCTGCATGCATAAGATAATCCTATTTGCTAGTCTGTAAGGGGATTTCCCTCACAACAGTAGTGTTACGAACACCAGGTCATATGTCCTTCGGGCTTCAACTTCCCTTGACAGAACCCTGCCACCTTCAGCTATCCACATTCAAGTCTTATTATAAATGTTAATTAGCATATCCCTACTCTGATAAGAGTAGTTATCACTTTGACAAAGGGCTAAAGAAATTCTTATGCTGAAATTCAACAAGAATTCCCAAAATCACAGGTTCAATCTGCAATCCCTCTCCTCAAGGAGTAAATGAAAATAACAATACCTCCTTACGTGACTCGTAGATAAGCCCAAGTAGGCCAAGTGTTGTAACCATGCTCTGATACCAATTTGTAACACACCCATGACGGGGCATAAAAAATTTCTCTTTTCTTAAAGGACAGATTCTCCATCCATGGTTTCTAATTTGGAAGGTTGGGGAACCAGTCCAACCTCCCAATCAAGGATCTTTGATTCTTGAGCCAAATGACTCCCTGATACCTTGATGGTCTCGTTCTGTATTAGACACATACCCTTTCAACTTCCCGGTGCAGGTCTAAAGGTACCCGCGACCCTCCTCTTCGTGCCTGCGAAATCTCAGAGTTTGGGCGCTAGCTCCTTTTCTAATAAGCCCCTTCCTTGATATGACCTTGGGAGATGGCCTTACGTAACCACATGATTGAGGGTGTGTCCAAGGGTGGTTTTAAACCAAACTACTTTTCACCTCGTAATTCACCTTGAGCCTCCACATGTCCTTTCTCCAAAACTGTGGTCTGGATTGTGGCCCGCCCTCAACTTTTTAAATTTCATGCACCTTCAATCCCCAAAATGTGATAGGATTGTCCATCTCATGACCTTGACGATGCTTCTGAACTTGACGGCTCAGATCTATCCTTTCTGAACATACGTATCAGATCTAACCTTTCTAAATAAATGGTTGTGATTTATTTCATGATTCAGGTTTCGAGAGTTTCAACTCTCAACCCTTACCTTCTCCCATAGTGACAGATATCCTTCCACACATCCTCTTTAATCAATGGCATTGATCACTTCGTGATTCCAAACTTCAGGAGTCTCAAATCTCTACTTCTAATTCCCCTCGAACTATGCATATTTTTGTCGCGTTTCCACCTGAATCGGACAATCGAGGCTTACTTCGGGTCTTTATCTCTTTTCAACCAAGACCAGATCAACAGCCTAAAGCCCCCTTCTCAATCAACAGTTGACATTCCACTTCGGGACTCCTGCGCTCTCACCCTCTACTTTCCTCTGGAGAATTTTTTACCTGGAGTGCTATATCCGGCACCATGCGTCCACCTTAAATCAACATCTTTCATCCGCTTCGGGACTTCAGCCTTCGGACATATCAAACTTCAAATCCTCCTTGCTTCATTTCCTTTGGAAAATTCTATCCGGAGTTTGCGATCTGATTACAAGTGTCCTCCTTCAAATCGATGGCTCCCAGTTGCTTCGGTTGTTTAGGCTTCAGCGATTTCAAACTCTTATCCATCGCGTTCTCCCGGAGTGTTTTCACCCAGATTTCACGATTGATCACCACGTGCCCTCTGGATCTAATGGTCCTAATTCTCTTCAGGTCTTCGGGTTGCTTTCACCCGAGGAAAACAGATCTCTACCATGTGTCCCTTTCGATCTGACGGTTGAGATTCACTTCGACTCTCTGGCTCTCCAGTATTCGAGAGTTTCAACTCTCGACTGAAACTCTTGAAGTTATTTCTCCATAGTTTTTGATATACTGACACGTGTATCCTGGTGATCAATGGTCAAGATCTACTTCGAGTCTTCAGCGATTCCGTTCTCTCCTTGACCACAAGCTCTCGCTCAGGATTTGTATATCTTGTGCCACTTGTCCCTCATGGCGATGAACGATCCCAATTCACTTTGGGACTTCGGGACCTTGGCCATTCAACCCTCCCATGCACACAAATGTTAAAACTCATGCACTTTACCTTAGATTGGAAGACTAACGTCCCTTTTCACTCAGATCCGATGGTTAGGATTTGTTCCTTCCCAGTGCTTCTCCTCTACTTCCTTGGATGTTGATCTAATGGTCCAGGATTCTCCCCGCGACTGATCTGATGGTTGTTGTCACTCATCCTCCTGACCTTTTGACTTCTTCCAACTTGGAAGAGTTTGGTAGATGTTCAAAGGCCTCGGCCTTTGTTCCTCCTACGAGTCTGACTATCTTGGGTCCCATCTTCCCTCTTGAAAACATTATCTCTTCTGATATTTTTGATTCTCTGAGACCGATGGTATCGAGGGACTCCGTTACTCCACGAATTTCCAAAAGGGCTCACGAACACCCATCTTGCAACTATTCAGGGTCTGGCAGTCATGATCTGACCGATACCAAGGTGTCCATCGATCAACAGTTCAGAGCAATTGCGGGGTCCCAACGTGCGTGCCCTTTATCAGAGAGCTCAACCTCTGCAATCTGGAAGTACTCACCCAACCTGGTCGAACTGGAGTTGTTGATCTTCCATCCCAACGAGATCAACGGCAATGGTTAATTGTGGATCGTGAACTAGCACGTTCGCTACTTTTGCCTTCATGCTCCGCAATGATTCCCCACCCTTGATCTCCATTCATATATCGATGGTTCACAGTGATTATGGGGTCCCACCTCCGCAATCTAAGAAGTTCTCGCTCGACTGTATTCTAATCCTATTCGTTGATCTTCCATCCCCAACGATATCAACAACGTGAATTAATTTTGGGTCATGAACTAGAAGGTCCGCTAAATTCACCTTCGCACTCCGCAATGATTCCCAACCATCGATTAAATCGAGTGAATGGTGTTTGATTCGGTAACTCCAATGAGTATTTGAGTCAATCTGACGACCGGGATGGCCTCTCCTCCCGTTAAATGGCTCGCATCCATCTCCACTATCAGATTCTTAAGTCATGAGTAGTTCTAGTAACTTGACTATCGTCTACCTCCTAGATCTGACATTCGCGACAGTTCTCGGGCATCCTCAAATCTAAGGCTCAGAGTTAACTTCGTCTTCAGGAATTTGGGGATTTTACCTCCCTTACGATGAACTCTCTCAGTTCGTCTAACTCGCAAAGTCCAAATGACTCTAGGGTTAATTAACTCCCACGCTCTTTCCCATACCCAATGGTCACAACAGACTGTAGCTTCTTCCGAATAGATTTCGTTCATTCATCTTCCAAACAAGGGACCTTGCCTTTTGATACTTCAACCTCATTTTTCTTCCTGAAATTCGTTAGCTCTGAAAGGCTTAAGAACTTTGCGCTCTTTCTATTGAACTTAACACTTGGAAGAATCCTTCTGCACACCCCTTAAGCTCATTCTTCAACTCTAGAACTTAAGTGGTTCTCGGTCTTTGCCTGCCTCACAGAGAGCCTGTGCATATGTTCACTATCTCTCCTGAGATTCAATAGAATCCCTTCTCCAAGGGACTCAGAATGACTAGGAGTGTCGACATGCATACGCAAAATTGTGCCCAAGGTCAATGAACTCACAGTTCATGGATCTAGCTTAAGACACCACAAAGCGCAAGCATTTATGAATACAAAACATTTATAATCCATACTTTCTTAAATACACAATTTAAACGAGAATAAAGAGATATTCATGCTTAGAGATCGTATCACAGTATATCCCTTTTCACTAGACATAAACATACACATCCCTGGGTCCTTCACAGTATATCCCTTTTCATTACATAATTACAGCTTAATTTCACAGGGTATGAGAATACTTATCTATTACAAGTTGCATCCAACCAACTGACTGTGGTTGTGTGCCTTTCCACCCAACCATAAGCTCAGAGGCATTCATTCTTATCACTCTGGCCACCCCCATGCCAAGCCACGATATCACTAGGGAATTTACGCCATCTCTCAGAGAAACTCTCTATGTCACAGTGACCCTGCGAGGTTTATCGGATGCTTCCTCAAAATCAATCTCTCGTTTGGGTACTTCAGGTCATGTTCTCGGCACTTCCTTTGGTTTCACACATCTCCCTTACAAGATTTTTCTCTTGTCCTCATGTCTACTCTCTTGCTATGTCTTTGTATGTATATTACCTTCCCTCCTTCTGAATGTTTCTGACCTGTTATGTTCCTTCTATTAGAAGAAAGCTCGGGTCTACAGATCTCTTTGGTACTTCGAGCTGACATCCTGTAGTTAGACCATGTTTCCATTCATGGGGGTGGTTGATAATTCAACCATTGGTCCTTTCTTCTTTAACTTATTTCTTTCCTCTAGAGATATCATGGATCATACTTCAAGGATTCACCCCCCAACAGTCAGTTATGGGCAGTTTAACAATAATACATTTACATTGTCCACATTCCTTAGCATGGTAATCATATTTTATGATTATTACAAGCTGGGGGAAACAAGGGTGTTAGAGCAATCCATGAGTGTGTTGTTACTATGAATGTGTTTGATTTGAGATCCCTCTGGATATACAATTGTTGCTTGGAAAAAATATCCCTTCTCCTACAAACACCCTCAAGATAGTGATACAATTTAAACAAATACAAGTACATACCTCTGGAAAATAGCGGAAAGAAACACCACCATCTGACAGCAGCAGCAAGCAACGATGAACCCTAAAATTTCAGAGTACTCCATCTTGCAATCTAAAGGTAGTTGGAGATGCGCTAGGGTAAGGCGCACTAGGAAAACCACAAATTATTCCAATACTTCAGAGAAACTTTCACTGCAACTGGCAATGCAACTAGCACGAAGGAACCGACACTTCAACTGCAACTATGGATCTTCCTTCCAGCGGTTAGAATGTTGCGAAGGAAAACTAGCTCTGATACCATGTTGAAATTCTGGTATGCTCGTTTAACCATAGACAATGTCAAATCATTTTCACCCAACCATAGGCATTCACATATGCCACTCCCAAGCACACTAACATTTACTTAGAATAATTTCAACCAACCTACTCCAGAACCAACAGTTAAACCCTAGCTGCTAACTTCACCAACAACTCAAGACAAGTAGAGCGCTCCTTCTCCAAGGGTAGTGCACAAGACAAAACAAGTACCATATCCACAAAACAAGTACAATACACAATAGCAGTAGTTGCAACTGCACTACTCTCTCAAAATTGTGTCATACTTAGCCATAATATCACCAAGATTATCACTTGATAGCACTAGAGAGAGACCAATACCAAGAGATGACCATACGCCCTTATTCCTCCTTCCAATGGTAGCTCTCCATGTGACTTGCGCTCTGAATGGGTGTACAAATGAGCTAAAACGCCCTCTATTTATATTAATCTATCGAGTGAAGTTTTTGGCTGGGTCGACTTGACTTTCTGGTAATTATATTTTTTGTTTATCTTTTTTCTATGGAATTGACTTGTCTTTCTGGAAGATAATATTTTAATATTATTTATTTTGCTAGGATGACTTGTCTTCTGGAGTTTCCACACATCTGTTTTATGGTTCACTTGTGTTAGAACCCTATATTTCATAGGATCATATGGTGATTGGGATTTATTCCTTCAATGATTGTATGTGGTGAATGGTATTCCCGTCTGCAAATAATTTCCCAACGAAAAGAGAAAGAGGAAAATCAACAGAGTCTGCATAGGCAAAATACCTCTTGATTGGTTAAAATCGATCATTTCTCGCTTAGGGAAAAGACCTTGGTGTAAAAAGGAAAAAAATGTAAACCTAGCACTACCCATTACATATTTTTTATCCTAATTTTTTGGTGGACATGACACTTTGTCGTGTAGTGTTAAATCTCGCTCATATCTTATCGGCGACACCCATCACGCTCAGATCGACAGCCGACAGTGTTTTTCGGTCCCCCCTAACCTTTCTTCCTTTAATAGTGGGGGGGGTCTAGGAAAACTGGTTTTCCCAATGCATGCCCCACACAATGTGTCAACCTCACATTCTACCAAANGCTAAATTCCACTTACCACCTACCCCCCCTCTGGAAACCCGCCTAACCGCTCATCCAATACCGCCCACCTCACTCTACCATCGTACCCCACTACCCTGTCACATGTCACACACATCATACCCATTCACTCTTCCACTCACGCTCCCTGTCACCTCTATGCATTTACTCTCCCTCCCACCTTTCAACACATGTTTCCCTCTCCTCTTACATGTCACCTCCAATCCATACTTCAATCCACTCTCTAGTTTTCCACATCACCTCTCTGACTTCTCCCCCTACACATCACATTCACATCCACATTATCCTCTCACTACCTACCACCTGTCCCCTCATTCTCTATATGACATTTTCCGCCTATCCCTATAGCTTACACTCCTTCATATACTCATCCCATCTCCACTAGACACTTTCCCCCACGTCATCCTATATGTAACTACCATCCCCCTCCCGAAACCAGTTTTAACCAGTCATATTCTGAGATGGATTCCTTGAAAATTAGGGCTCATTTTGAAAAATCAAAAGATGTTTTTCTCCGAAACGGGATGAAATACAATAACCTCCCCCCAGATTTTACACAACTATCTCAGGTTGAGATACTAAAAGAGATAATTGGACCCTATTTTTTATAATTTTGGGAGATGAAGAGTCAAAGGGACAGAGGGAAAAAAGAAGAAATCAAAGGCACGGATCACCCACAGATCCCATCAAAACAGTACTAGATCTCTGAATGAATCTCAACAAAACTCTATGATTGTAATTTGAAATCTAATTAGTTTAGATTTTCCTAAATTCGATCATGGTCATTGATGACAGGATCATTGTAAATAAGTTTATAAATACTTCCCATTTTGAAGTATGAAGGGTTGATCAGCTGGGACCTGTTAGTAGGATAGGACCAATATTGTAAAGCAGTTCACAAAGCCCCTTTAATCAAATTTCAGTAATACAAGACACGCTTTTCAGGATTCATGTGGCATATCTATTTGGTGAAGTGTTTCTTCTGTAATATGTTTTCCCTGTTACATATTGTTTTCTTTCTGAATTATTCAATAGAAGATTAAGAGCAGAATTTGTTTAAAAGTGCACTATGTTTCTGGATTTTGGATCATTTTTATGATTAGTTCTAGAATTCTTGATTGATCTAGTACAATATTCTCTCTTCACCTTTTATTTCACATCATTCAATAATATCAAGAATCCAACAAAGGTGCCTACCCTTCCCTGTGAGTTTTCCTGTAGAACCTCCCTTGATTGAATTAGGCCTCTTTGACTCCATTGTCCAATGGCCTTCCCTTCCTATTCCATCCAACCAATTTAAAAACCAAACCCTGTACTTTCTAACTAGCCTAACATTCTAATCCAAACAAAGCTAAATCATACAGAGAGATCCCTCTCTGAGTCTCGGAGGGATAGATCCTTGACTCCAAAGTAGGTTTGTAGTTACCTCTGCCCATTTCTTCTTCATCCTAAGAAATTACAGAGTGATAACTATTGAGCCCCCATTTTGTCACTCACCATACACCTCTTTTGGCCATTTACCCTCCTACCTAGGCATTGAAATCCAACTTATTACCTCCTATTACTACCTATTTGCTTGCCTAAAGATCTTGATTACAACATGAGGTAAAAGTTGTTTATTTCGATAATTCTTGAAGTTCTTGATAAATTAATTAGGATATTTTAGCTATTTGTTTACCAATGATAAAATACACTTACCTTTTCAATGCAACAACTTTTCCCGCACTATTTCTGGCTTTCCAGTACCTACGCAGGCATTCTGGTACCTAAGGTTGTAGCTTCTCCTAGTTGCACGCACCCAGGATGGAATTAGCAACATGGGTATTGTTCTTATGGTTAATGTAATGGTTGTTGACCATATCCCTTGCACCCAGTAGTCTTCTATTTACACAAGGATCGACCCATGAACAAATCTTCTAGAGCAGCACTAGATCGTGGTCCGAAATCAGCACAAGACGATATCTAAGATGGTTGTAACGATTTCCTGAGATAGAGGAAATCGTGGTTAGTAAGATCCTCTAGTTTTGTTAAGACATTTTTGGCCCTGAGTTCCTGAGAACTGGGGAAAGCAATGTAATCTAATATACTCAGAACCAGATATATATGAGGGGGTTCGCTCTGTGTAATTTTTAATCTGTACATACTCTTTGCAAAAGTTAATGAAAAACTGTGTTATCCATTTCTTGTCTTGATATTATGATGGATGTGATGTGAGTAAAGTAAGGGTTTAAGTGTGATATTAATTAGGTTTTGATGTATCCTTGTTCATAAGCATGGTGAGTCACTGAATCATTTTCGCTCACTACTTGGGAAGGCATGGGACCACCTCCCCTGGTAAGTTGAGTTATATGTATATTACCTGTTATTTACTTTGTTGTAGCTGCATTTTTTAATGGATTGGTGTGGAGATATCTTTAGATTCTAAGTTTTTCTTGAGGTTTTGTGTGTTCTGTACCCATTGGGGATTTCTCTTAAGCTATGAATCATATTTCCCTTAGTACGATGGATATGCTTTAATATGAACACATAGATTGTAAATAAACGATTTTATGCATGTATTTCACCAAAGTATATCTCCTTCTTTGTAGACATTTGAAGGTCACATATGTTCCAGTATTTATTTGTAGCTTACTTAATCTCAAATACCTTGTTTAAGTACTTCCCATAAATGATGAATAAGTAAGCACTCACCTCATGAACCTGGTTGACAATTTATGTGGGATTTTATTACAGCAATTAAATAGCCCAACATTTTGGCGTCGTTGTCGGGGATCTACTAAAAGGTAAACGGTAAGAAGTTAGTTTTGTTTCACAGTTTGATTGTTTTTTTGAAGTGTTTTGTCCATAATGGTGGAGGAAATACAGTAAGACGAAAGGTAAGAACCTGCACTGCCACTATTGTGATTCCTTCCAAATCCTATCTCGCATATGGTTAACTCATGGTTAGGCCTAGGGATAGCAAGGGTAGATTTTTAAAAACTGATTTTCCAGAAAATTTATTTGGTGGCAATAAAACTCCTCCTATTAATCCAGCTGAAAGATACGCATGAAGCTCACAGAGGGAGGGTTCTACATCAAAAGTGGCTACCCCCCAATCTGAACAAACAGTGGAAAAACTCCAGGAAGAAGAGGGAGAATTCCAGGACCAACCAGCCAAAGGGCCACAGGTTGGGAAGCCAGACATCGATCCATCATTAGAGAAGACTGTTAACCATGAGCATATACATAAATTGATCAAAACACCCCACAGCGTGGTCATTTCGCAAGTGGAAACTTCTGTGGTGGGAGGAAATCGAAGATTGAAAATAGGAGACAACTTTACCCTTCATCAAAATATAGTATCTGAACCACAACTCTCACCAAGCCCGGAGGAATTTAGTCTATTTGGACACATGGCAGACGAAGAAGAAAGAAATAGGGAACCAGAAGGAGAATCTACCTTCGAATTCCCCATACTTGACTTAATGCCAAATGTAAACATGAAGAATATTCCCCCGTCCGTACTTCCAAATTTTAGAGGTATGGTTACAGAGGATCCAGATGCTTTTCTTTTTGAATTTGACATTCTCTGTAGAAGCTATAATTATGTTGATGATGCACAAAAATTAAAATTGTTTCCAGCAACCTTAAAAGACTCTATGAAATTACAGAGTGATAACTGTTGAGCCCCCATTTTGTCACTCACCATACACCTCTTTTGGCCATTTACCTTCCTACCTAGGCATTGAAATCCAACTTATTACCTCCTATTACTACCTATTTTCTTGCCTAAAGAGCCTGATTACAACATGAGGTAAAAGTTGTTTATTTCGATAATTCCTGAAGTTCTTGATAAATTAATTAGGATCTTTTAGTTATTTGTTTACCAATGATAAAACACACTTACCTTTTCAATGCAACAACTATTCATGCACTATTCATGGCTTTCCAGTACCTACGCAGGCATTTTGGTACCTGAGGTTGTAGCTTCTCCTAGTTGCACGCACCCAGGATGGAGTTAGCAACATGGGTATTGTTCTTATGGTTAATGTAATGGTTGTTGACCATTTCCCTTGCACCCAGCAGTCTTATATTTACACAGGGATCGACCCATGAACAAATCTTCTAGAGCAACACTAGATCGGGGTCCGAACTCAACATAGGACAATATCTAAGATGGTTGTAACGATTTCCTGAGATAGAGGAAATCGTGGTTAGTAAGATCCTCTAGTTTTGTTAAGTCATTTTTGGCCCCGAGTTCCCGAGAACTGGGGAAAGCAATGTAATTTGATATACTCAGAACCAGATATATATGAGGGGGTTTGGTCTATGTAATTTTTAAGTTGTACATACTCTTTGCAAAAGTTAATGAAAACTATGTTATCCATTTCTTGTCTTGATATTATGATGGATGTGATGTGATTAAAGTAAGGGTTTATGTGTGATATTAATTAGGTTTTGATGTATCCTTGTTCATAAGCATGGTGAGTTATTGAATCATTTTCTCTCACTACTTGGGAAGGCATGGGCCCACCTCCCCTGGTAAGTTGAGTTATGTGTATATTACCTATTATTTACTTTGTTGTAGTTGCATTTTTGAACGGATTGGTGTGGAGAGACCTTTACATTCTAAGTTTTGCTTGAGGTTTTGTGTGTTCTATACCCATTGGGGATTTATCTTAAGCTATGAATCATATTTCCCTTAGTACGATGGATATGCTTTCATATGAATACATAGATTGTAAATAAACGATTTTATGCATGTATTTCACCAAAGTATATCTCCTTCTTTGTAGACATTTGAAGGTCACATATGTTCTAGTATTTATTTGTAGCTTACTTAATCTCAAATACCTCGTTTAAGTACTTCCCATAAATGATGAATAAGTAAGCACTCACTTCACGAACCTAGTTGACAATTTATGTGGGATTTTATTACAGCAATTAAATAGCCCAACATTTTGGCGTCATTGTCGGGGAACTACTAAAAGGTAAACGGTAAGAAGTTAGTTTTGTTTCACATATTGATTGTTTTTTTGAAGTGTTTTGTCCAGAATGGTGGTGGAAAGATAGTAAGATGAAAGGTAAGAACCTACGCTGCCACTATTGTGAGTCCTTCCAAACCCTATCTAGCGTATGGTTAACTCATGTTTAGGCCTAGGGATAGCAAGGGTAGATTTTTAAAAACTAATTTTCCAGAAAAATTATTTGGTGGCAATAAAACTCCTCCTATTAATCCAATTGAAAGATACGCATGAAGCTCACGAAGGGAGGGTTCTACATCAAAAGTGGCTACCCCCCAATCTGAACAAATAGTGGAAAAATTCCAGGAAGAAGAGAGAGAATTCCAGGACCAACCAGCCAAAGGGCCACAGGTTGGGAAGCCAGACATCGATCCAGCATTAGAGAAGACCGTTAACCCTGATCATATACATAAATTTCTCAAAACACCCCACAGCGTGGTCATTTCGCAAGTGAAAACTTCTGTGGTGGGAGGAAATCGAAGATTGCAAATAGGAGACAACTTTACCCTTCATCAGAATCTAGTATCTAAACCACCACTCTCACCAAGCCCGGAGGAATTTAGTCTATTTGGACACATGGCAGACAAAGAAGAAATAAATAGGGAACCAGAAGGAGAATCTACCTTCGGATTCCCCATACTTGACTTAATGCCAAATGTAAACATGAAGAATATTCCTCCATAGATCCTTCCAAATTTTAGAGGTATGGTTACAGAGGATCCGGATGCTTTTATTTTTTAATTTGACATTCTTTGTAGAAGCTATAATTATGTTGATGATGCACAAAAGTTAAAATTGTTTCCAGCAACCTTAAAAGACTCTGCTCTAAGATGGTTTATGGGACTTGAAGACTTTTCTATCCAATCTTGGGAAGACATGAAAAGTACTTTTCTTAAAAAACATCAAGATTATTGTAGAACTCGACTCTTGCAATGACATCTTTAAGATGCAACAATTAGAAGAAGAGAGTCTCGCAGACTACGTAGAAAGGTTTCTCTATAATCTTCAGAAAACCAAACAAAGTACTTTAAACAATGATACCATCTGGACGATCTTCCTTAAAGGAATACAAGAAGAATACATTGATGTGCTAAATCTAATGGGTGCAGGTGATATCTCTCAATTACCATTTGCTACCATTTGTGATTTATGCAGGAGATATTCTAGGAGTCAAGCAAAATCTGGTAAGGGAATAAGGGATGTTTTTCCGAAAGTAACAAGATATACTGCAGGAGGTGGAGTATTAAGGATAGAATTAGGAAATTTATTGGAAAATTTTAAAACAGAGATTCTTGGTACTCTTAGTTCTTAGCTAGATATGTTTCAAATTAAGAAAAAGCAAGAAGAAGAGAAAGTTGTTGTATATATTTTTTGTCCCAGTTGTCGAAAGAAGCATGCATCTAACGAATGTCCATTGGATAATGTGTAGGTTTGTGCAATATGTGCAGAGCATCACAAGACAGAGAATTTCCCCTCGTTACCCGAACTTAAAGCTATATATAAAGAAAATAGGGAGGTGGCAGAACCTTATTTTCAAGTTGTATTAAAGAAACCATGGCAGCCAAGAGCCCAATATATTTCATCATATTTTTCACCCTATAATGCTTATCAACAATAGTGCAACACTCAAATGCCATGGAAAAACACTTGGTCACAATAGAAAACTCAAACCCAGCCTTGGCAGCAAAATTGGAGAGGTAACCCTCAAGGGATGATGCCTCAACAACAGTTCCCAATGCCCTATCCTAATTATCCACAATACCCCCCACCCATGCCATCTTTGTATCCACCTACCCAAACAACAGTCCCACAATTACCACAGCTGACTGCAAACCAAAACCCTCCCAGACCAACACAAATGCATACACAGCTGGTACCAAATCCAAACAACAGAGATGCACAGCCTGCCTTTAATGTTGAAATGCAGCCTTTCCCGACTTACTTGATCACTCTGATGCCTCTTAAAAATACACATTTGAGATCAGGGAAAGTCGTGAAACCAAGAGATTCCACAGTTGTCATTGAGGAAGAAGAAGAAACTCTTGAACAACCAACAAATGATAACCAACCCAGAAACATAATTACTCCCTCCATTCAGACACAAACATCTACTACTCCTATGGAACAACCACAAGCACCTAACCTTCCACCTTACCCAGAAAGGCTGACCACAGAAAATCCAATAGTCCTCCCTGAATTCGAATTGGAAGCTGAGCTACAGAATGTTTGTGTCAAAATTCCCCTGCTGCAAGCTATAAAGGATATTCCCATTTACGCAAAAAATGTCAAGGAATTATGCATTAAGAAACCTGGAAGGTAACCAAAATAAACCCCCACTATTCACGTAGCAGGTCAGTTGGTTGAGATAATGTCTGGGAAACCATTGGTGAAAAAGTACTGAGATACCGAAAATCCCATAGTCACCATTTCCATCAATGATGTTTCGATAGGAAATACTTTAATTGATTTGGGGGCTGCAATAAATATCATGACTGTATTGACCATGAAAACATTGCAATTGGATACTCTTTGTCCCACACATACGGTACTCGAACTTGTTGATAGATCCAGGATCAAGCCTCCCGGGGTGCTCGATGATATTTTGGTAACTCTGAATTCTTGGGAGTATCTCATAGATTTTCTAGTTATCCAACCTAAAACCAGTAATGTAGGCCACCCTGTCATCCTTGGGAGACCATGGTTGGCCACAGCTGATGCTTTCATCGGATGTAGGTCAGGGGAGATGACCATATCAAATGGTCTGGCTATGAAGAAACTCACTTTATACCCTCCTGCCAAACCAGCACTATCAAATCCTTGGCAGATGTATGAAACTTGTGAAAATACAGAAATGGAACTTCCTGAAGACAAGGAAATAGAGTCTTCCGAAGATGCAGGAATTGAATCTCTGAAAATTTTGAAAATTGGATATCATACAGAAAAAAAAATTACATCCCCTTATAACCCTCGAACAAGCAGGGGAATTGAAAAGCTAATCAGAAGACAATTTTCTGAACTTGTTTATTTCTGTTGTGGATTCTACTCAGTTTCTAGAAGTACCGCGAACTTATAATCATATTTTTCACAAATATTTTCAAGAGAATTTTGATCCCACAGGAACTACATCTTTTCTTGTATCAGCCATCGAAGAGACCATAGATCCCTATTGCATAACTGTTGAAATCAGCCCAAGAAAAAATTTGAATATCAACGTCGACCTTGATTCTGAACAGCAAAAACAATTAATCAGCCTATTACAAAAACACTTCGGTGCATTTTCCTGGGACTATAAATACATGCCTGGCATCCACCTAGACACATGCACACATCATATTTACCTTCAAGAGAATATTAGACATGTTAGGCAGCCACAATGTTGTATGAATCATGTTGTAAAGGAGATAGTGAAAGAAGAATTACAGAAGTTGCTAGATGTTAACTTCATAAATCCTATATCTGGTAGCAAGTGGGTTTCTCCACTTGTGGTTGTCCCTAAGAAGGAAAACAAGTGGAGAATATGTGTCAACTATCATGAGATTAATAAGGCAACACTGAAAGATTATTTTCCACTGCCTTTCATTGATCAGGTACTGGATACATTAGCAGGAAAAAAGTACTTTTCCTTCTTGGACGGTTTTAGTGGATATAATCAAATACATATTGCACGAGAGGATCAGGAGAAAACCACCTTTACATGTCCCGGGGGAAATTCGCCTACAAAGTTTTGTCATTTGGTTTGTGCAATGCCCCTACCACCTTCCAAAGAGTGGTATTGGGGATTTTTGTTGACTTGATTCATGAATGTGTTGAGATCTATATGGATGATTTTTTTGTATGTGACTCTTTTTCCAAAGCACTTCATAACCTGGAAAAAGTATTGATTAGGTGTAGGGAATCTAATGTTGCCTTGAGTCATAAGAAATGTAAAATTATGTCACAGCGGGGCATTGTTCTTGGACATCATGTTTCTTCTTCAGGCATCAAAGTGGACCCGACAAATATTAAGGTTATCACAAACCTTCCTGCACCCCATTCACCAAAAGAGGTACAAAGTTTTTTGGGTCATGTTGGCTACTATAGAAGGATTATTGAAAATTTTACAAAGATCATTGCACCTATGTACAAGTTGTTAGCCAAATATACTAACTTTGTGTGGGATGCGCAATGTCAAGTTGTTTTTGAAATCTTGAAGGAAAACCTGTCCACAACACCAGTTCTGAGGGGACCAGATTGGACCCTTCCATTTCACATTTGTATTGATGCTTCAGACACTGCTCTTGGGGCTGTCCTAGGACAGAAATAGGATCAGTTATCTCACGCCATCTACTATAGTAGTAAAAACCTATCACCAACCGAGTTTAATTATACCATCACAGAAAAAGAATTCCTAGTTGTCGTGCATGCTATCAATAAATTTAGACATTATGTCACGGGCTATGAAACTTTTACTCACACCAACCATTCTTCCATTAAGTTTTTAATGAATAAACCCATCACAAATGGTAGGATCACTAGGTGGTTTTTATTGTTGCAGGAATTTAATATTACTATAGTAGACAGGCCTGGTAAAGAAAACTTGGTTGGAGACTTTCTCTCTCGAATCCATAATAATGATGAAAATACTCTTGTTGACAATAGTTTTCCTGACGAACATTTGTTTTTTGTTTCCACTAACATTTTTTGGTTTGCAAACATAGCCAATTATTTGGCCATAGGAAATTTGCCTCAACATCTCTCCCCAAGAGAAAGACAACAAATTGTTAAGAACAGTGCAACTTATTCATGGATCGGGGGAGATATTTTTCATACGGGACCTGACATGATTATCAGAAGATGCGTACAAGAAGATGAAACATATGATATCCTAAAAGCCTGTCATGATAGCCCCTGTGGAGGCCACCTCAAAGATAAAAGGACTGCTTGCAAAGTGCTTCATCAAGGGTACTATTGGCCAACGTTGTTCAAAGATGCCAAAAAGTATGTGAGGAGCTGTGACAGTTGTCAAAGAATGGGTAATCCAGTACAAGCAGATGAGATGCACTTACAAACCCAAGTGCTAGTCGAACCTTTCGAAATATGGGCCTTGGATTTAGTGGGACCAATCTCTCCTTCATCATGAAAAAAAAGGTACATTTTAGTTCGAATTGATTACGTAACCAAGTGGGTAGAAGAAAAATCCCTTCGTTCTTCTAGTGAAGAGTCTGTTATAGATTTTCTTTACAAAGATATTTTTACTCGCTTTGGTATTCCAAGAGAAATTGTGACAGATAACGGGGCACAGTTTACATCCAATTCAATGCAAGCGCTTACTCAAAGGTACCAGATAAAGCACTATAAATCTTCTCCATATCACCCACAAGCAATTGGGCAGGTGGAGTCTACAAACAAGGTACTAGAAGCGATCCTAACCAAGACGGTCCAACAACATCACAAAGACTGGGCAGACAGGCTTTTGGAAGCACTGTGGGCTTACAGAACCACATGGAGAAATACCACAGGCTTTACTCTATATGAGCCAGTGTATGGAAAACATGTTCTTCTGCCTATTGAGCTCCAAGTGAAAACCATTAGGACAGCTGCACAACTGGGCATAGATCTATCAGAGGCACAGAAATAGAGAATAGCCCAGCTCAATGAGCTGGATGAAATCAGGCAAGATGCAATTCAGCATACTATCTTGGTACAGGAACAGAGAGCTCGATGGCATGATAAATTCATCAAGAAGAAAGTTTTCAAGCCTGGTGACTGGGCCCTCCTTTTTTATTCTCGGTTTAAGAACTTCAAAGGAAAACTCACTACAAGATGGATGGGGCCTTATGAGATTGACATTGTATTTGACAATGGATCAGTCAAGTTAACAACAATTCATGACCGTCAACATTCTTTTCTGGTCAATGGCCATCGACTGAGGTTGTATCAACGGCAAACATCCAAGGATAAATTTGTACGAGATATTTTACAGCAGTCTAAAATGGAGATAGTGGGCATGGGTTCTCTTTCCCCCTCTTCCACCTCTGACTAAATCTTTTCTTTCATCTTTCTAAATGTATGTACATA
>ML785661.1:146257-192049 GCA_009831015.1 Picea engelmannii | reverse complement strand
CCCCCCTTCTCAATTCCACTTAGCACCTACCCCCCCCTCCGGGAACCCACCTAACCTCTCATCCAATACCTCCCACCTCACTCTGCCACCATACCCCACTACCCTATCACACATCACACACATCATATGTGTTCACTCTTCCACTCACGCTCCTTGTCACCTCTACGCATTTACTCTCCCTCCCACCATTCGACACCCATTTCCCTCTCCTCTTACATGTCACCTCCACTCCATACTTCAGTCCACTCTCTAGTTTTCCACATCACCTCTCTGAATTCTCCCCCTACACATCACATTCGCATCCACATTCTCCTCTCGCTACCCGCCACTTGTCCCATCATTCTCTACATGAAATTTTCTGCCTATCCCTATAGCTTACACTCCTTCATCTACTCATCCCATATCCACTAAACACTTTCCCCCACGTCATCCTATACGTAACCACCGTCCCCCTCCCGAAACCAGCTTTAACCAGTCATCTTCCGAGACAGATTCCTAGCAAATCAAGGCTCATTTTGAAAAACCGAAAGAGGTTTTTCTCTGAAATGGGATGAAATAAAATAACCTCCCCCATATTTTACACAGATATCTCAAGTTGAGATACTCAAAGAGATAACTGGACCCTATTTTTCAAAATTTTGGGAGACAAAAAGTCAAAGGGACAGATGGAAAAAAACAGAACTCAAAGGAACAGATAACATTAAAATAGTACCAGATCTTTGAATGAATCTCAACAAAACTCTATGATTGTAATCTGAAATCTAATTATTTTAGATTTTCCTAAATTCAATCCTGGTCATTGATGACAGGATCATTGTAAAGAAGTTTATAAATACTTTCCATTTCGAAGTATGAAGGGTTGATCAGTTGGGACATGTTAGTAGGATAGGACCAAGATTGTAAAGCATTTCACAGAGCCCCTTTAATCAAATTTCAGTAATACAAGTCAAGCTTTTCAGGATTCCTGTGGCATATCTATTTGGTGAAGTGTTTCTTCTGTAATATGTTTTCCCTGTTACATATTGTTTTCTTTATGAATTATTCAATAGAAGATTAAGTGCAGAATTTGTTTAAAAGTACACTCTGTTTCTGGATTTTGGATAATTTTTATGTTTTCTGCTAGAGGATTAGTTCCAGAATTCTTGAACTCATTGAACTCACTCATTGAGATATCTATGTAATTTCATGTCATTGTACCTGAACCTGTATCCATATCCATACATGTTTGTGTACCTGGTTAGATTGGGAGTTGGACTGAAGAAGCGGGTTGTCAAGCCCGTGGGATATTGAAGAGGCAGGTTGTCAGGCCCGTGAGCTATTTCTCTTTGGGTGAGAGAATTGTTGGGAATTGATTTCCTAAAGATGTTAAAATACAGTTACAGGGCTCTAAGACTTCATGTCCATCCTGTTGTTGAAGCCCGGAAAGGAAGTGGAGAAGTCGAAGGACTGTTGAGCAGAGAAGGGGCACACTTCCTCGGGTGGGACAGGAATGTGGGGAATGAGGGACTGTAGAATGTTAGTTTGAGTTGACACCTGTGACGGATTCTTTCTTGTTGTCTATGATCCATTAGCCTGGTTAGGAATCCCTTTACCCAAGTGGAGTTTAGTCCCATCTCGGAGGTGACCCACTGCTGAGAGTGATGAGCAGTGTGGTCTAAGGATGGGAGTTTCATGGAAGGTTTTCACACAGTTGGTGATATTCTTACCAAGATAAGTGTCAATTGTGTGATAAATGTACATGTTTCATTATTATTTACGTGTTTATTTTTATGGGTTTATCCTCTGTGTGGTTATAACTATATTTATATTTATGGGTATTGCATGTATATGTTGTTGTCATTTCTGTATGAATATGTGAATTTACAATATGTATTTGTCTATTTACATTTTATATATAAAATTCTACAAAAGTTCTATGTGTATAAGTTTTAATTGCATGCAGTTCGAAAAATTTATGTGGCATAGCTTAGTTGGATACTGGTTATGTTACAGTATGTTGAGCAGGGAATGAAATCGTTTTCTGGAGTAGCATGGCCCGGCATTGGTGGTCGGGGATGTTACATCGATAGATCACTAGACCAAGTCTCAGAAATCGACAAATCTATAAATCAATGTTGATTGTTGGATCAAAATGGAAGCACGATCGGACGGATCGAATCAAATTCGCGTTTGAAATAACATGAACATTAATCACAGAGGGCGGAAGCGAAACGTATTTTATGCAAAATTGAATAATACACATGTCAACGCTAAGTTGTATCACGTTTTGGATTAGGAATATTTCGAGTGCATCTTTCAAATGCGAAAATCATGTGGATTGTCCACTCAAATGTTGATCAAAACCCTATAGTTGATTTGATTAAAGCACCCAAATAAGCTTGGACCATCCACTCAACGATTGATTAAGTCTGAACCGTTGATCTATCTAAACACCAAGGTAAGCCTCATATGTATTCGCTCTCGGTCATAGGCCAAGGTTATATGGACTATGATGGATTAAAGTGATAATTGAGATAGCACATGGTTATAAGTATATGGTCACTTGGTGAAAAGAGAATTGCCTTCGGGATAAAATATAAGAACAGGACTTGCGCCTTGTATGTTTAATCATTGGTCACAATTTTTGGTCCTATGGGAAAAGGGGCCACAAAATTAACACCTAACTAATGGTCGATACAGGAAAGGGACCAGAGAGAAAATTAAAGCTCAAATCCAATCTATTGAAGAATTGAGGATGCAATGGCATTGTAGGACCGAAATAGAGGAGTTGATCCATGTCTGTGATCGACTCATAAAGGAACTGATCAAGATAACTATACAGATAAGGAAAACAAGTTACAAACAATTGAATGGATTTTTTCATAGAGTAATAAACAAAGGAGGAAATTTGTTGTTAACGAAAATGACAGCATTATTGTTATTTTATTGTTAAAATGAAAAGGTACATTGGTTCATTTGCTCTTTTAAAAATAGACACATTGTTTCAATATCATACACCTTCTAGAAGACTATATAAACAAAGAAATATGGTGAATAAGAGTGTGTCTCTATGAGCTAATTCAGAAGATCAAAAACAGAAGCAATGTCCAAGGAAGAATATGAAACCTGAAACATATACATGAAGTAAGGGTGGAAGGAAGGAGCAAGGGAGGATTGGAGTCCTCTACAGGTTGAAGCCTGAAACAACAGGGAGTTGCAGCTTCCTCAAGTTGGTGCTTGAAAAAAGAGGATTGGATTTCTCTATAAGTTGGAGCCTGAACAACACGTAGTTGTAGCGTCCTCAAGTTGGCTCTTGAAAACAGGGGATTGATGTCTCCTTGAGTAGGTTCTCAAAAAGATAGGATATTGGTGTCTCCTGCAAGCTGTAGCTTGTAAATGAAATATAAATTTTATTGTTACATTAAAAATTATGTATATTGTACTTTCTTGTTGATAAATGTTTATGATTGGTAATTTTAATAATTAAATAATTAATTAAAGTTGTGAAAAATGAGCAATATTGATTCACTACAACCCCCCCCCCAGTATTGAACAACATTTCAACAAAGTTAACTGAGCATCTTCTGAAATTGAATTTCAAGCATTTCAATATTGACGATGCAACTTTGTTTGTCAAGAAAGTTGGAAAATTTTGTTGACAAAATGTCCTCAGACACGTAATTTTATTGATAAGGAAAAATTGATTACAATCTGAAGTGAGAACTCATAATCTAGTTATTAACCTCACTTGAAGAAGGAGCTAGTTTATATAGCTCAACTCTAAACTAAAATATAGGAGAACAACCAATCACATGAGTATGATAGGTGTCCTTTACATAGAAGCTCGGTGTCCTTCTCCTAACAAAATAGAATAAACTAATTTCTAAAAGCATTTATACTAGAAAATACTTAGACTATAGAACTTTAGGATTATGAGGATAACAATCCCCCCTTTAATCCGAAAGTTCATTTTTACAATTACCAAGTTCATCTCTGAACTTAGTGAACTTTATTCTACTAAGAGGTTTGGTAAAAATATCTAAAGTTTGAACTTCAAATGGACAAAACTGAGGCTTGATGATGTCTTTGATGATGAGTGATCTAATAAAGTGGTACTTGGTGTCAACATGTTTAGTATTTAAATGAAATGTTGGATTCTTGGCCATATTTATTGTTGACTGACTATCGATCAATAAAGTAGTTGGTGTTTTCTAAGATTCACCAAGATCCTGTAAAATTCTGCGTAGCCATACAATCTCACATGTTTCTTCCCAAGATGATATGTATTATGATTCTGCTGAAGAATTGGAAATTGTTGTATTCTTTTTGAAATTCCAAGATACTATTGTTGAACCCATATTCATTAAATAACCTGAAGTAGATGTTCTATCATCAATGTCACCTACAAAATCAGCATCTGAATATCCAACAAGTGTAAAAATTTTGTTCATTTTGTAGAGAAGACCAAAATCTTTTGTACCTTGAATGTATCTTAGTACCCTTTTTGTTGAATTCCAATGACTTTCCCTTGGTTCCTTCATAAACCTTGAAAGTATATTGAATGAATATGACAAATCTTGTCGAGTGTTTTTCAAATAAATGAGGCTTCCAACCAATTTCCTGCACTTTGTATTGTTTACCAATTCCCCCTCCCCCCCCCCTTCAAATTTTGAAAGTTTCAATTTCTGCTCCATGGGGGTAAGAGAAGGTTTACAATCTTCCATGCCAAATTTATTTAACAATTTAGTGGCATACTTAGTTTGAATAAGGAATATTCGGTTAGGATGTTGAGATACTTCAACTCCAAGATAATAACTAAGTGTCCCAAAATCAGTCATTTTAAACCCTGCTTTAAGTTCTTACTTAACCTGCTTGATGTGAGATTCATTATTTCCTGTTATTTATTAAGTAATCAACATAGAGTACAAGTATCACCATGTTCTTATCTTGCATTCGAAAATACAATGTATCATCTGATTCACTTCGTTGAAAACCCACATTTCGTAGGTACTCATCCATTTTTTCATACCAAGCTCGAGGAGCTTGTTTAAAACCATATAAAGCCTTCACAAGTTTGTAAACTTTATGTTCTTGTCCTTTAGCTTCAAAACCTTGTGGTTGAGTTATGAAAGTATCTTCCTTTAGATCAACATTCAGGAAGGCACTTTTGACATCCATTTGATGTAATTTCCAACCATTATGTGAAGCCAAATTGATAACTAGTCTGATAGTATTCCATTTAGCTATGGGTGCAAAAGTTTCTTCATAATCACTTCCTTCCTGTTGAGCAAAACCTTTAGCAACAATTCTTTCTTTGTACTAGTCAATTTTACCATTGGGCTTGTACTTTATTCGATAAACCCATTTACAACCGATGGGCTTAACATCATGTGGACAATCAACTAAGTTTCAAGTTTCATTTGCAAGTACTAAATCATATTCATTAGTCATTTCTTCCTACCATTGTTTATGTCCAGTTGCTTCAGCAAAAGAAGTAGGTTCAGTGGAAGCATGAGCAAAATTTGCTTCTGCTCTTGAAGATCCCCTAGTTCCTATTTTGTTCATTTCATCTAAATGAAAATCTTTGAGAAGTTGTCTAGCCCACTTTGGCTTCTTATGTTGAGGGGATTGAGGATCTAAATCACCATTATTGTTGAAAAGAGGATTTTAAAAAAATGAGGCTCTTCTTTCATCTGAAATATCTGAGGTTGGAGAAGATTTTGTATCAGAAGAGTCTTTTGTCATTTCATTATCCAATGAATCAAAAGAACTATTTGATAAAGATATGGATTTTGGAGAAACAAAGTATTTTTCAAACCAAAAGGTTTGCTTTTACTTGTTCAACTTACGTTTACCATTAGTATTTTTCTTCTCTAAACGACTAAGGAGATTATTAATCTCATCTAAACTGTTGCTTTCAGTGTCATCAAAAATTACATCTCTACTGACAATGAATTTTCCATATGAAATCAATCTATACCCTTTCTTTTCATTAGAGTATCCAATGAAGGTACACTTCATACTTCGGTTTTCTAATTTAGTCCTCTTTTCCTTGGGAACTAAAGCATAAAATGTTGAGCCAAAAACCCTAAGATGATTTACCTTGGGTTTAAAACTGTACCAAGCTTCATAAGGTGTTTTTCCATCTAAATCTAATGTAGGTGATCGATTTCTGAGATAAACTGCAGTATGGACTGCTTCATCCCAATATTTTGTGCTCAACCCTTTAAACTGCATCATAGATCTTGTCATGCCCATCAGAGTTTTGTTCATCCTTTTAGTAAATCCATTCTGCTATGGAGTATAGGAATTTGTTAGTTTCCTCTTAATTCCATTATTTCGACAATAATCATTGAATTTAGTTGAAGTGAATTCGCCTCCATTATCAGTTCTCAAAGAAGCAACCTTTTCTCTAGTTTCATTTTCAACCATGTGTTGAAAATTTACAAACTTTTCAAAATCTTCATACTTTGCCTTTAAAAAGTACACCCATGTCATTCTAGTGTGGTCATCAATGAGCAATATAAAGTATCGACATCCACCGAAATAAGATTCCATTGGACCACATATATCACTGTGAATCAACTCCAAATACTTTGTTTCTCGTCATGATCTGGTTGGAAAAGATTCTCACTTTTGCTTGCCAAAAATACAATCTTCACACTTGGAATTTTCTTTCTTGAAAGTTGGAAAAACCTTTACCAAATCTTGAGACTTAAGTTTCAAAAGACTATCAAAGTTTAAGTGACCAAATCGAAAATGTCACAATCTGAATGAAGAAATTTTGGAATTCACTGTGTTGCAACCTCTTGCTTTCTTTGGACGACTTTCCCATTCATTCTTAGTAACTTTCCATCTTCATATCCAGTCATTATTGTTTTCAAGTTATCCTTCTCTGAATTAATCTTCACCAAACCATATTGAATGAAAATTTGATGTCCACCTTGTCTGATTGTGACTAAGGATAACAATTTTTTCTTAAAATTTGGTACATACCAAACATTTGAAATTCAATTTCACCAATTCGAGGGAGAAAAACTTTCATTGAACCTCTTCCTTGAGGTATATGAGTTGTATCATCAGCTGAATAAATGGGATTTAGTTGAACATATTTATATTCCAAAAATAGTCTCTACGATAAGGCATATGTTGAGTATCCCCTATGTCCAATATCCAATCATTTTCAAATGAATCTACATGTTGAACTGCTGAAAAAACATATTCATATTGATCATCCTAGTAATCTTGATCTCTGCATATTGAGTTGATTGTTGAGAATTTGAATTTGATGTCTTCTAAAACTTTAGCAATTGATCATTGCTTGTAAGACAATTTGATGCATAATGACCCATCTTTAAACATCTTTTACATCTTACTTGACTCAAATTTCTACCTCTTCCTGACTGTGCATTATTATTGTGAGTACTTTGAAAATTTTGTTGATGAAAATTTTTATGACCTCTACCTTGACCACGACCTCTACCACGACCTCAATTAGAAGTTTTCTTTTGAAAATTTCCAAAATTTGATTTTCCTCTTCCTTTAGAACTTTCAGCTTTAGTGAAAAGAAGATCGCCTCCTAATTGTTTTTGTTTTCCAAAAGTTGTACTATGTTGAGCTAGTAATTCACTAAGTGAATCAAAAGTCATTGTTGATAACTTTTCAATTATTTTCAAAGTCTCAAGAAAATGCTTATAAGATGGAGGCAAGAAATTTATTACAATGGAGACTAGAAAAATATCTTCAAGTTTAGGAAAACCGCCTTTGATGATTTCTTGATGAATGTTCTTAATCCTTGAAATGTGTTATAATACATCACCATTGTTTCCTAATCTAGCAATTTCATTTGTAGATCAACTCTATGAGATGCAGCAGGAGTATCAAAAAGATTCTTTAATAGATTCTGAGCAGACCATGCATCTTTGGAATTCTCAATATGAACAAACATTTGTTCAGTTACAAAAGAACGTAGCAAAGAAAGTGTTTTTTCATCTTTCAAATTCCATTTTGCTAAAGAAGTAGCGTCGGTGGGCTTAGTTGGAGCAATATCACCATCACAGATATCATGCCATAATTCATTATAGATCAAAGTGTTATGGATGTGTCGACTCCAAGATTTGTAATTATTGGGTCCATCTAACTTATCTGATTCTCTGAATAGGTTGATTAATTTAGACATGATGTTTGTTGCAAGATTGCAAGTGAATAATCCACAAAACTCCAAAAGAGAGACGCAAAGTACCAAAAACAAGGAGTACACAGTCCACGCAAAAAGAGCGCTTTTAATGGCTTGGCCTTGACCCTTTAAAAGTCTCGTTGAAAAGGAGTTTGAGAGAGTATTTTACTGGACTCTTCTCAACTTCAGAGTTTTCAAGACTACAATTAAGAAGACTCTTTACAAAAAAATAAAATGATCCCCCCTTTGATTTAAATTCATCAATGACCTAAAATATTATGAGTCAACTATCAACAAATCAAGAACAAAATTCTTCAATCTGAACATCAAGTTAAAAAAAAAATTATAACTCCACATTTTTATGTTATCAAATACGATTTCTCTTGAGGAAAAAATATTGCTTAGGGTTTAAGGAACTCAACTCCATGGAGTAAACATAGAGTAATGTTTGTGGCTCTCGGTATAGTGATTATCGTGAAGGACAGGACATAGGAATTCACAAGAGAAATAACATACATGGACATGAGTTTGATGTTAACTATTACCAAGCTTACATTGATAACATGGATTTTGTAATCCTTTGATGGAGGGTGTTATCACCGAAAAATTGCCTACAGCATTACAAACAATGGTTGAAGAAAGACATCAATGCCAGCAGCAATTAGTACACCTATAGCACCAAAATCCATCAAAAAGGCATAAAACTATATACTTGGTCCAAAAATTAAAGTGCACAAATTCACCAAAGGAAGCGCGCGCACTGTGCACGGAATGTGTAGGCTAACACATCCCTAAGCGTGCATTGTGCACAATATGTGCGACTGTCTACGATAAAAGTTGTGCAGTTCTCATGAAAGGGGCATTTATAAATCTTGTCGGCCTCTCAACCACTTCAAGTCTGACCCCCAACACGATTTGACACTTAGATCTAAGAGAAATCTATCTTAGAGGTTGGTCAAGGGATAGGAAGTGTCCTAAAAGGCCCCTTGTTCACATTATGAACCAATTGTATATTGCCATGAATGGACACTATAAATATGTGCCATGGGTGTGCTAGAAAAATAAGAAATTCAATGTATTATTATGCTGGAAGAATTCTTCTTGGAGAATCCTCTTTTCTCTTTGAATTATTCAAGCACTATAGCAAGGGCCATTCCACTCACCTCTTGAGAGGATTGGCATTGTATTTCTTCACCATTGTTACTTGTCATTGTATGAAGAGAAAATCTCTCTATTATGGAACTCAAAGAGTCATCCCAAGGAGGAAGAGGGGATTCATAAGTCCCTGCCTTTCTCTACGGTGCTAGCCTATCAATTTATTGATCGATTGGTAGCTATATGATTGTCATTTTTTGTTTTTCATGGTTCTAGTTCTTGCGAGATTCTCTAACATTTATTTATTTTTGTCTTTCTTTTTATTTCCTTGTTCCATGTGTATTTGGTTATCTAATCAACTCACTAACCTCTGTCTTCTTTAGCTGACTTAACTAGGCAAGTAAGTGTTGTGTTTTTTCTCACCCAAGTAACAAAACCAACACAACAGATTGGTGACCATATTGGGGATTTCGAATCAAATTCCTCCCTATTTAAATCTTAAGATCAATTATTTCTAATTGTTTGGATATGCAAGTACCAAAACCGGCCTAATCCTATCTTCCAAAGTCAAAATTCAAAGCCAGGGCAAGAGAATTTCATCTTGAAAATTCTTCCCCGACGCGTGATAGGAAGTGCATGGATTTCAAGGCACACAGACGTGCATTTTTCTCTCTGTGCATGTAAGATCCTTCATAAACCCATGCATTATGCGCATTCTGCGCACTTAGCATGATTGACAAAACTACAACCCCCACATAAGTTCATTTTTTGGCAAATTGTAAGGGTTTTATGAGTGGTTTGAGGGCCCCTTGCCTTCAGATTTTAATTTCCTACGCTTTGTAAAGAAATCACACTTCACTTAGAGTCCTTTCTCACAAGGAAGGTTGGCTAACATAAGCAAATAGGGGTAAAAAGATTCATTATTCTTCTATTTTCTTTGTTTCCGCATGGATGGATCATTTGGCATTTAAAACTTTGAGTTAAAGTTATTGTTTTTTCAAATATAAATCAACTAATTTCGGACTAGAAATCAATTTTAACCCTCAAGTATGCTCTTCCCCCACACCCAAGTGTGATCTCGGGAATCAGAAAAGGTGGTTGAAAGGAAATTTCATCTCCCTTAAAGAATCATTAGGAGAGGAAAAAACTCCCCTAGGGTACCTCTTAGTTTTGAAAATTATCTTAAAACTTTGTAAGGGCCCATACATGCCCGCGTGTTTACAATCTTGGGATTGTTTCTAAAAGCTTTCTTATTCTAGAAAACACTCTAGGAAAGTTTAAAAGATCAAGTAACGGGCCCATACATGCCCACATGTCTACAATCCTAGGATAGTTTCAAAAGTTTTCTTAGTATAGACAACATTCTAGGGAGTTTAAAGGATCAAGTAAGGACCCATATGTCCACATTGCTAGTTCTCTAGGGCTTTAAATATTCCGCAAGGTTGTACCAAAGAAACATAGTAAGCTAGGTAAGAATATTTGTAAGGACCACAAGAAGTCCACATGCTACAATCTTACACTTAACTTATTAAAAATCTTTTGCACACTTTTCACTTTCTTACACACAAAGTCACTCATCACACACATTATTTCTATTAGAATAGTGGAGGTCGAAGTAAGCTTTCTTTTTAAGTACCCACAAAGTAATTCAAAGGAACTCTAAAAGATCTGACTACTTCTTTGGAAATTGTCCACACCAATTTAATTCAAACGAGGTTGGTCCATGACCCCAATCTCCCAATCCACTCCATCTAAAAAATTTCTAAGAACGCACTAAATTTTTCCTCCACAGAAGGTACCTAAAGAAATTTTTTAGTCTAGGTAGGATCTCATGGGTAGGCATCCAAATAACCCCTCGTTATCAGGTTTTCACATTTTGAAACAATAGAAGTTGAGAATAGGGATCTTTCAAATCCTCCAAGTCAAGTGTTCATGTACCATAAGGTTTGGTTGTTCTACGCATCCCTCCTTGAGTCACCCAACACTTGTGAGGGTATCCAGCCCGTGACCCATTTTTTAAGCCGAAAATATAAATGTTGCACTTTGACTGAGGTACTTAGTGGCCAAACATAGGATATCTACCCAAGTGGCGGTTATGGGCTGCAATCGCACCTTGATCAGATTTTTTGTGACTATTGGGAAATATCGCTAGCTCTTTCGGGATATGCACCCTCTACCCCTCATTATAACTGATTACTTCAACATTCACTAGTTCCTCTTTCGGTGGATTCAGACCCCACTGTCAAGTGCTATTGGAAGGCTCAGTTCTAAATTGAGAGGAAGGACGATAGGTCTTTTAGGACACGAGCATTTATTTTTGTTTTCTCCCCATGCGGGAAAAATCCACCTATCCACATGCTTGTTTATTTCACAGTTGATTTATGTATGATGTTCATTTGATTACATGAAATTGTGAGTAATACTATTTTGTGAAGGTCAAAAATATAAAAAGCACTTATTCATTTATTTCTCTCTTGTCACCATTTGCACACATTCACTTTGCTAGTTGGGACCATAGGGGAACCACAAAATCCTCGTCATTCTAGACGCTTGCAGAATCTCCCTCCTATCCTAGGAGGAGTCCCTAGTCTTTACAACTCACCGGCTCAACCATCTCACACCCTAGTGAGGGATACTATATTGGGATCGTCTTTACTTGGTTCCACTTTGCTTGGGTTAGATACCCAAGGCAACCCATATATTGGTTCTCCTTCAGAAGGAGACAGGGGGCAAACTTCTTCTCAAGGGAGAAGTACAAACCCACCAAATCCCTCTCAAAGGACAAGTCCATTACCTACACACACAATGGTTGGAACTGATCCTCCGTCAAATCCCCCTTTTCCATACTTGGCATCCCTCAACATTCCTGATTTAACCAAACTCACGAATGACCCCATTTTACATGATGCCACTTGGCCCAATATGCCTACCAAATTGTCGTCAAACATTCCAAAGTTTAAAGGTAAACCAGGGGAAGACCCTGCCAACCATGTTATGACCTTCCACTTATGGTGCTCTTCAAACAGCATCATGGATGATTCCATCCGCTTGAGGTTATTTCAAATAACCCTCACTAGTTCATCTGCAAAATGGTATGTGAACGAAAAATCAGGGTCCCATGTGACCTTTGAATCATTGGCCAAAGAATTTTTGTCATTTTTCCAGTTACCAGTTTGTCATGACATTGTCTTAGAACTTCTCTCTGAGTTCAAACAAACCATTTCTATCCATATAGCTAACCATATCCATGAATGGCGTCGACGACGTAGTTTGTGTAAGGCAAAAACCACCAAATAACAACGTCTCGGTTGGTTTCTTACATCACTTGTCCCCGTGATTGTCAAGGATGTAGCATCCATTTTTCCTTGATCAGAAGAGGAAGCCATCAGCAAGGCCCAACAATTCAACTTCATATATGCCCAATCAGGTTACTTGTACACAGTATTGTCTGATGCACCCAGATCCCTACCATTCGTCCATGACAAACCTGGGGTTTCTCACGTGGAATATGGGTTGATTGGTTCTATGACACATCTCAACCCTTACGACCACCCATCACCCACTTATGGTGAAAATCAGTATCCTCAACCATATGGAGGGGCATCTCATTACCCTCCCCCCACTCACCAACAATCATATCATGTTGTTCCCCCTCAGTCATTAGGAGGACCCCCACCGGTACCCCAGATGCATATGATCTCTCACTCAAGTACGGGTCCACCCCGAACCCCCGTATATAACCCCAATAGTAGTGGAAGTAATTCAACTTCCTATACTCCATATGTATCGTCTCCACAAAACAATCCATATTTTCCATTTCATGGTCCTCCCTAACCAGTTGCTCCTCCACCAGGGAAATCACATGTTGGTGTTAATTTTGTTCATCCCTCTCACATTCAACAGGTTCATTCTTTTGAACAATTGAATACGACAAATCCGGATCAACATTCGAATAACGCCAAGAAGAAAGGAAAAAATCGAAACAATAACAACTCGGGACCAGGAGGAAATAACCCCCAACAAAATCATCCCATTGGGGGCAACCAAAATCAAGGCAACCAAAACCCCCAAGGGGGGAATAATAACAATCAACCATGACAAGGGAAGAACAACAATCTCATAACTAACTTTCCTTGCGCTCTATGTGGTAAGTATGGACATTATACTCACCATTGCCCCCAAATTGTCGATTACAAATGGATGAAAGAATCCATGAACACGCAACGCCCCCCGACACCACCTACCCCTCAGCAAGCCCCACAACATTATTTGCAACCACCACCTCCGGTCGTTTTTCAAAACCCCATAACACACCAAGATGTGATGAATACCCAGCAAGAGATAAACTCTGCCCCACCACAAATCGAGCAATATCAAAACCCAGGTCCCACTCAACCCCGAAATCCAGTCGATCGAAATATCCTCCATACCAACGAAGAAGATATTCTTCTGCAAACACGCAGTCGTCCATACGGAATACCTCCTGACTCTACACCAACCACCTCAGAAATAACTCTCGCTACAAGCAGACAACCATTGATGATCCCACGCCCTAATATTGAACCAAATCCTCATATACCCCACATACCTCTATGGCCGAATGTATATAACCCTCATGCTAGGACAACCCATAACTACAGCCTATTCGATGACTTAGAACAGTCTCCTACAACCATGTATGTGTTGGAGCTCCTCCAAACCTGTCCATCACAGCACAAATCCTTGATTTCTGCCTTGGGGGCAGTCAACCTTGATGATACTCGACTAATCACCTTTGATTTATATAACAAAGAACCACGCCTCCCTGCTCTAGTATATTTTCAAATACCAATTAATATCTATAACATCACAGTTCATCAGTGCATCATCGATGAAGGTGCATCCACATGCATCATGTCCAAAGTAGTATGGAAAAAACTCAGCTCCCCTGAGCTAGTACCATCTGCCATCACCCTGAGAGCTTATGACGGTCGACCATCATCCCCTAATGGGCTCTTCCAAAATGTCTCTATCGAACTTGGGGAAAAAACCATCTTGATTGACATTGAATTTATCGACGCCCCACTTGATTAAAATATCTTGTTCGAACGTAGCGATATGTATGCTATGAAGGCGGTAGCCTCTTCTGTGTTTTGTACGATGATATTCCCCCATAACAGGAAAATTGTCACCATCGACCAACTTACACATTACGAGCCTAATCATTATGCCAACATTGATAACATCCTCCCTCTTGTCCGCACTAGCTCGGATGATTTTTCAGTCATCGACATTGGTCCTGGAATATTCAAGGACCCATCCTTGTTAGGGACTTATCATGGAGCATCACTTCTCCTAAACCCTTATATTTCAGCATAGGTATGTGTAGTTTCCTCTAACAGAACAAATATCGGAGACAATACTCCTCTCACTGAGGCCCCTCCCCACATCGAAGTTCCACCAGTCAGAGAACCACTACCTCAGGAATTCCCTGAAAACACCGCCACACCACTTGTCCTGGATTTCCCCCCTCCAAGGGAAAATACCAGTGTGGGAGACAGTCCCCCAAGCCATAACCCAAGTCCCTTTTTTCTACCCCCTACCTAGAGTCCAAGCATTCTAGGTAGTTGCTACCCTCACCCTTCCCAACATGGTTCTTTCCATCCCTGTATGGTATCTCCACCCACCCTCTATGGTTCCTACACCATCTCTCCCTCCTCGGACAGAGGGATTACCGATGCAGATCCCAGTATAGGCTCCTACCACACCACCCCCACCCCCAACTAGCGGAAACACCACCACCACCAGGGGCAGACGAAGGAAGAACGAGCCCATAGCTCCACTCCCTCCCCGAGCTTAACCTCCTTACACACTATGCAAAAGAGAATGACACTCCACTAACAAATGTCCTACTCTTCCTGAGTTACACAATCTTATCCAGCTCTCTAAAGCAACCCTGTTGCTCGCCACTCCACCAAGTACATCCACCGCTACTAAGGAGTCCTCAACCACATGCAAGAAAGGGTTACGAACCAATTTTTCCTATGCCATATGCTAAAAATATGGCCATTACACTCATCATTTCCCAACTCTACCTCAATTCCACCAAACATTAGCCGCAGTACGCCACACATCTCTGCATAAGCCCTCTCAAGATCTCCCTACTGAGGCTCACATTACTGACATTCATTATATGTCTTCGTCAGTCCCCGCATGAATGAGATACCATCCACAGTATCATGACATTTGGTTCATGTCAAGCGATCCATTATACAATATCCCTTCTACGTCCTCATCCCTTGAGGACAATGACACTTCTCCATTGACAATTCTTCCTACCCTCTCCTAGGATCCCCTGTATTCTCGCATTTTCCACTGTGACGAAGATATATTGGAGGAACTGACTACCCCTGATTTCCCTTGGAATGTGCTCCATCATCGAGCACTTTTCCTCTCACAAGAGGTCTTTCACCCTCCTAATCACGCCTCCCTGTGCGTGATCGAAACCAAGGATTTCATTCCTCTGGGGCATATTGACTGGTTCATAAGCCCTATTCCTACCCCTGATGCTTTTGAAGAAGGCAACATGGCCAACATCTCCCCCACAGTCAAAATTGGCATTTCCATTAAACCATGCATCGTAGAAGAGATCACCATTGGCACCGCATGCTCCCCTAAAGAAATCATTGCTTACAAAGCTCTCTTTCAAGAATACCGGGATATTTTTTCCTGGTCATATACGAAGATGTCTGGTCTCGATCCTTCTATAGTCGAAAATCAAATCGACACATGGTTGGATATCGCCCATGTTCACTAAAAGAAACGCCCCCTACACCCATCCAAAGTTGTGACTATCAAAGCCAAAATTGAAAAATTACGCGATGTCGGATTCATTTACCACATTGCGTACACTTCTTAGGTCTTCAACCCCGTCCCCATTAACAAAAAACAGGGAACTATTCATGTCTGCACAGACTTTCATGACCTCAACCACGCTTGTCCCAAAGAAAACTTCTCAACCCCTTTCATCAACCAAATAATCAATGATTGTGCCAGCCATGAGGCACTGTCCTTTATGGATGGGTTCTACGGATACAATCAAATTTAAATCCACCTAGACAATCAGTACAAAGCCGCTTTTACAACCCCTTAAGGTACCTTTGCTTATCGCGCCATGCCCTTTAGACTCAAAAATTTCGGTGCTACTTTCCAACGGGCCATGACCTACGTCTTTCATAATCTTTCTCACATCATTCTCGCTTATTTGGACAAACTCACTACTCGATCCAAAAAGCGAACCCATCATTTTGACGACTTACGCATTATTTTTCAATGATGTCACAAATATAATATCCGCTTGAACCCCCTCAAGTGTGTTTTCTGCGTAACTGTTGGGCACCTCCTCAAGTTTATTGTCTCCCAGCACGGTATTACTGTGGACCCTCTCAAGGTCCAAGATATCATAGAAATTCCAAAACCTAGGACTTTACGCAAACTGTAGAGCCTACAAGGAAAAGCCAACTTTTTATGTCGCTTTGTCCCAGACTACGCCACTCGCGCACATGGTTTTCTCTGCCTATTGCGCCATGATATCCCCTTTCGATGGGACGAACATGTTCAAACATATTTTGATGATTTAAAAGCCGCCCTATCCAATGCCTCTTTGATTAGTCCCCCAGAAAATGATCGTGATTACATCCTCTACTTATCAGCCTTTATTGTTTCAGTCGCAGGAGTCCTCGTCCAATTAGGGGATGATGGGCGTGAAGATGTGATTTACTACATTAGTAAAAACCTTTCAGGACCACCCTTAAAGTATAATCATGATGAAAAACTCGCATTAGCAGCTGTCCTCACAGTCCAAAAACTGTGGCATTACATTCTTCTTCGAACGACCAAGGTCGTAGTAGATTCCAACCCCATGCATTACTTTCTTAGTCGATGGCAGTTCAATGGAAAATTTTCCCGATGGATCGTTATCCTTCAGAAATACGATCTAGATTTCTCTACTCCCAAAAGCAAGGAATCTCTTGTCCTAGCCGAACTCATTACGTCTTTTCCCTCAGACAACAAAGCTTCCCCCATCAATGAGGATTTCCCCGATGAACACCTCTTCTTCATCTCCTCAGATGACCTCTGGTATGGCGACCTTCTCGTCTACCTTCGTACACAAAATTTCGGGTCTCATCTTTATCGATATGATCATAGATGCATTCGCCATCAAACATCCTAATACCTCCTCATCGGAGACATTCTTTACCAACGAGGGGTCAATACCATCCTTCGGTGATGTCTTACCATCAATGAAGTCGACCGAGTCTTGAATGATTGCCACAGTGGCACTTGCGGTGGTCACCTCTCGGGTATGTCCACTGCCCAAAAAATCATTCGAGCAGGATACTTCTGGCCCACTTTGTTTCATGACTGCATCCACTTTGTTAAGCGATGCGATAAATGTCATCTTTATGCAAACAAAGTACGAGCTCCACTAGCTCTTCTACACCCAGTCATCACAGCCAACCCCTTTTGTAAAT
Source organism: Picea engelmannii (assembly GCA_009831015.1). Taxonomy (NCBI): domain Eukaryota; kingdom Viridiplantae; phylum Streptophyta; class Pinopsida; order Pinales; family Pinaceae; genus Picea; species Picea engelmannii. The sequence goes on along the minus strand of ML785661.1, from coordinate 174,286 downwards.
GGGGCATAGATTTCACGACTTGCCATCCTCCATCCAGTAATGGACACAAGTACATTGTCGTGGCAGTAATTATGTTACCAAATGGGTCGAAGCCATGCCCACATTTAAAAACACTGCTGACATAGCAGCGCATTTTTTCTTCAACCATGTCATTACCTGTTTCGGAGTCCCGCAACAGTTAGTTTCAAATCATGGTAAACATTTTGAGAATGAGATATTTGCAGAACTCTCCTCAAAATTAGGATTCACCCATGAGTTTGCCTCCCCATACTACCCTCAGTCCAACGGACAGGTCGAGGTTGTCAATAAAGTCCTCAAAACCATGCTACAATGCACCGTCAACAAAAATAAAACCAACTGGCATCATATGTTGTTTTCCGTTGTATGGACTTATCGCACAACAGTCAAAACTGCCACCGGTTTTACACCGTTCCACCTCGTCCATGGGATCGAAGCCACCCTCCCTATCGAGTGCGAAATCCCCACGTTGCGCACTTCCATAGAGATCTTACCTAACACTTCTCCAATGGAGCAGTGCCTGTTGACCTTAGAATCACTTGATGAAGACCGATGATCTTCATTACAACACAACAAGGCAACGAAAAAATGATCCAAAGCCACCTTCGACCGCCATGTCAACCTCCGCTCATTCAATGAAGTTGATCTCGTGTTAACCTATGATATTTCCCACGACACTCTCGGCCATGGGAAATTCGAGTCATTATGGCACGACCCCTTCATCATCCAATATTTCCTCAAAAAAGGCGCCTACATCTTGGCCTCTCTAGAAGGCTTCCCTCTCAAGGAACCTGTCAACGGGTTGTACTTAAAGAATTTGTATGCTTAAGCATATCCCCCCTACTTTAGGTTTCTCGTTGTACACATTTGTAGAGTTTTTAGTCTTCTTTACTACCACCACTCCTCATGTTTGATCTATCACATGTGTTATTGACAGATGCATCATCCATCGGCCTACCACATTGGTTACGCTGACGGTGCCAACCATTGGACCCAGAATCTCGCTTCGGCCACTTGGGCCCTCTATACCCCCTCACATATACTACTCCATTCCAGTGGCATATGCTTAGGCCCGACCACCAACAACCAAGTCGAATATGACATCGTCATTGGTCTCCTTGCCGAGATCAGTCACCGCCACATTCGTCACCTTAGTGTTCTATTAGATTCTCAGCTTGTCGTCCTACAGCTCAACAATGTGTATCATGTTCATGATCCTTACATCTTCTGCAAATACCTACAAGTTAGACTCCTATCTCGCAACTTTGATTCCATCACATTTACACATATTCCAAGAAACCTCAATCAAGTAGCAGATCACATGGATAACCTAGTATTAGATTGGAATTTATCACATTAAAAACATCATATACATAGCATGATAAATTTGTCAAATAATAGCAATAGACATCACAAATCATAAACACAAAACACAAATACAAGCATGGTCACCAATATATCCACCATATATATCATAAAGGTCATCAATGCTTTACAAAATATATATATATATATATTTGCTCGTAGGCTCATGAGTCTCATCATCCCTATAAGTACAAAACTGGGTATCAAATACCCTATACAAAATCGAGCCCCCAAACCCGTACATCTCAGCTCGGCACTCACAGTGCCCCTAGAGCTCCCCCCCAGGTCCTCTGTCATCCGGAGGTACCCCACCAGTTGGGGGCACTCCAGCTCCAGGGGGAAGCTGACCCATCATAGCTGCCCCCACCACCGTTGCCCTGTGGATCAATGCCCGCCACTCTGCCAGTACTCCTATGCACTGGTCCAAGACCTCATCATTCTGGATGTGGACCCATACACCCTCCGGAACTCCCTGGAGAACCCGCTCAAACTGTCGATGCAGGTCCTCTAAAACTTCTGCAGCATCCTCCTGTGGCTCTCTCGACAGTCCTGAACCGGCATCATCCCATCGGCGCCTCTACCCAACCCTTGCCTCTGTGGGATCCTGTCGAGTCGGCTCCCAGACAACCTCCGCCTCTCAACCCCAGGGTCCAACATCTACAAAACCACAGAGATATAGTGTCAGCATCCATATACATGTATGATCAATGTTATCTACCAAAATCAAAAATACAGATAACACACATACCTCTATGGTCCCAGTCCTCCCCAAGAGGTAGTACCATGTCGTGGTCTTGTCTGTAGTCCATACCAACATATTTATACTGTAGAATCACCTATGGCATCTGCCACCACACTCGAGAAACTATGGTCGTACAATAATGGCCACCCTCCCCTCCTCCATGACGATCCAAAGCATGCACCCACTGCATCAATCGAGGCTCTCTCCGTGACATTAGCGCCAATAGAATCCGAGGGCTCAATACAGGCACCCTCTCCAAGAACCAGGCCACCAAAACTGACCCGAAGGAAAAGTCACTGGAATCGGCACGCCGACACCGATTCAACTGGGATACCATCCGGGTGTGCATCAGCACACCCCATGCAAACAGGTCTCCATCCAAGACCTCCTCCACAACTCTCAGTTTCCCACCTGTGATTCGATGAGTGCCCAAGGATCCATAGATACTCACCACCATGGTAGCTATGCACTCAGTCAGCAAGTCGTCCAGGGCCTCAATCCGCACTACAGACCTGACATAGGGTTCGGCCCGAAGCAATGTCATGCCGCGATGGTCTCTACCATGTCCTCCCCTGGTAGATGGGGATCAATAGTCAGTGCCCTCCCAAGGAATGGGAGTCCTGTCAAAAAATATACGTCCTCTGCTACAGAGAACGTCAGTTGCTCCCCTCGTACCACAAATCAATGCAGGTAAGTGCTCCACATCCGAATCAAAAAATGGAGTAAAAACTCTTGTGACTGTATCAAAGGACAGTCGAAAAATTTTAGCAACTGGAAAGCTGCCAAGCGTCTGCGTACTATTGGTTTCTCCCTTGGTCCCATTCCCTCTCTCGCCAATGGACCGATGTCGTCCCCAACTCTATTGTTCACCTGCATTCACCCAGAAACACTTGATCAGCCACATCATACATCCAAAATCATAAACATCACAAAGTCATACACCTCTCAGCCTGCACATAATGTGTGTATTTCCCCCATACAGTTGTGCATACATGCGTGATTGTTCTTCAAACAGTTGTGCACTAATGCACAGCTGTCACACCCACAGCCATGCATGGGTGTGTAGTTGTCCTTGATATAGGTGCGCATCCAATGCACCACTGTCTGTCAAACCCACGTGCCCATATGTGTGGTTGTTGCCTACACAGCCGCACATTATGCGCGGGGTTTCCCATCACAGTTGTGCATTCAGTAATGCGCGACTATTTTGAAAAAACCTGCACATAATGTGCAGGAAATCGAGTTTTACTCGCGCACACATGCGCAGGTATACCTCATTTTCCTGCGCACTAGTGGGCACCTACCTCAAAAACCCCCTGTACGGCCTTCCATACGGTTCCTAACTACCCTCCCCCAACTTCAAAAAGTGCGGGACGATAAAGTTACTAACCTGTCTCTCGCAACTCCCAGATCTGTAGCCCCATGCTCCCGTAATCTCCAAATCACCTCACATCTCTCTCGCTGGATCAGCAATAGTGTCGATGCAAATGGGGTGGCATTGTGGGCCCACCATCCATATATAGGCCCTTTTACCCAACTTCCACATTTTGTTACAGGAGCCTGGAGCCTCTGTTTTCCAATCCATTCTCAGCAACGAGATCCTGATCCATCCATCTACACATTCACATTCCTCGGGTTATCATCTACACTTTTCCCCGGAGGAGCATTTTTCTCACGCCACGTTCAGGTACGCATGCTCACTTTCAAGTTTTATCAAATAGTTGTTATATTATCTTTATCATCGGATATTGTTCACATTGGGTATTTGGTTTTTTATGTGCAGGTACTTGTTCAGCAAGCTTACAACCCCTTCAGGTATATGTTCGACACTGGCATGTAATTACTCCCTCTATAAAGAATTGCATATAACAGTCACACCCTCTGACATTTTCCTTTAGGGTCCCTACATCCGACTCTGTCGTATCTTTACCTCTACCACATTTTGGTACTGTCAACCGATAGCACTCTCCCCCACATGAGTTGTCTCATTCATAGTTCCCCTTGGCAACTTGACACTCATGTTGATTTCACCCCCTAGGCTTGGGAGTCCCGATAGTATTTTGCACTTTCGAGAATGAACCCCATACTTATTATTATCATATTGTTAACCTTCCCAATGGACTCCTCGAGTCATATCATCCTACACTTGGTTCTATTGAATGCACCCCTGTAGTTCCATTATCCCTCCATCTCATCCACCATCAGTTTGCCCATCTACAGATTATCCTCCATCCATTTACCTAATACAGAAACCCATCCATGGGGCCCCCACCCTCCACCAGTTCTCTTTCACAAACTTGTGCTCTAACAATCCAAGCCATCTTTCACTGGGGCACCCATTTCTGTATCTGCATACTCAGCCCAAATTATTCTTTATTTCTTTGGTAATTGTATAAATCCCTTGTTTCCAGCATATACATAGTTTTTTTAGTCGTCATCCCTGATGGCCTTCTTTTACCTAGAAAAGCAACCCATGTCTCCCTTGGTTGGGGCATCCACCCTTTTTTCATATCGACGTCGTTAACAAACCCCGAGTATCCCAAATCCATGTACCCATGATCTCTGAGTTTTCCCACTTTGTTAGCCTCTGGAACAGTTTAACCCCACGTCTAGTCGTCCCCCTGACACTAGATCCAATTTTACGGTTGCTTCCAATCATCCCTCAACACCCCAACCAAGGGCAGCCCTGAGTCCCATAGTGTCTTGACTTCGTCCATGTTACCCATCGGTACTTGATATCACCTATTACTTAGTGGATTTCAAGAAGCCCTTTGCTTCTTGACGTCGCGTCTCCCTTCATGTCGACATCAGCACAGTTTCCAGAAGGGTGGCAGTATCTTGACTCTCATTACCTTTTCAATGAGTCTTGAACGGCATAGAGAGAGTCTGTAGATTTTTTGAGGTTCTATGAGGCTACCATCTAAGATCTGTCCTTGACCTTAGTATGGCTCTAAGTTTCAACTGTGTGGTTGTCTTCTCTTGTTGTTTTTAGGATAGCAAACAGTCACCAAAATTTTTTCTCAATATTTAATGGTTAAGTGCTCTTTTAAGGTGCCCTTGCAAGTGTTTTCTTTACTCAATGTTAGCACATGCAATATACATTAAAACAAATAACACTACCTCTAGATCTTTAACTTTAAAATGTTGATCTACACTTCTAAGCATGCATAAATTTGACACAGGGATTTTTGGTCAACATGACCCTGGATAAAAAAAAACCCCGGGGAAAAAAAGTTTGGGATATATGTTTATAAATGAGGAGAATAGATGGTGGAATACAGCAAGTACAAAATATAGATGAACCTGTTACAATAGCAACTTGTCTCAAGCTGAAATACAAGTCCAAACCAGGCAAGTGTGCCCTAGCATGGTGTGCCCCTCATAAATGCTCCCAAAACCACCATAATTGCTCCAGATGCAAGTTGTGAGCTCAAAATGGAAAACCCCTCCACAGGAATGAATCTCTGATGTGTGGCCTCCCTCTGCAGCTGATCCCACTGCAATCTAACAAGTGTAAGTCCTCCCCACTAATGATGTGCCCTCCTCCTCAAGTGCGGCCTCCTCAGAACTGGAAACTCCCCACTAAATAAACAAGGCTCCAAGCCTGATGGTTCTCTCCATGAAAGCATGCGCCCAAGCTAGCCTCTCTCAATGCAACAATCCTCATCCTCTTGCCCTTCTCCAAGCTCCTTTGGTGAACATACAAGTGAATGAGTTCTCCTTTGCCCCTTGCGCCCTCCTTTAGGAAGCATACGGAAACCTAAAAGATGGGTGGATGAGATCATCTCATCTCATCCCTAATCAATGGTTGAGATCATATCATCTAAATCTCAAACCAAAACCCACTTCACTTAAGTTTCCATAGTTTCCTTAGTTTTCACTTTATGTCTATTAATTCACCCACTTTATGAATTAATTGTCAAATTTGGCTAAAATGACCAAATTTCACTTTTGACTTAAATCTCCTAAGTCAAAGTGAAATTAGACACAAAGTACATAGTACAAGGGTAATAGTCTCCCCTTTTGTGCTTACAGACTCATAAGCACATGGGGACCACTTTCCAAGGTACCCAAATCCCAACAAAGTCATCATCGCTTTCTGATTTCGTTGACCCCCATAACATTCGACTTTGACAAACTCTCATGTTAAGGTGAGTCTTACTACAGGACCGTTGCATCTTTCCATAACAGCCGAAGACCTCTGAATTTATTAGACCATCAATGCCTATGAGTCATCGACACTTCTTATCGTCGTCCTTTACTCGCTTCAGAACAAGTTCAACATTCAGAACTGTCATCTGTCGTTATCAACCGCCCCAAAGGACGTTGCAGTTATCTACATCATCATACATCTTCGGTTACAGTCCCACATTTTGGTTTCATGACATGAGCACGGGGCATGTCCGCCTCGTTTGTATACAGATTTTATTTTTTCTTCCTAGAGAAAGGTTTGGTTCCCACAGTTTCCCCTCTCCCTCCGGCGGATCACTCTTGCAATTTCTCTCTTCATTCTTCCTTAGAAATGGCACTCTCAGCAAAAGAAACATTGATGTATTTCGGCTATGCATATGCTCCTAACCTCACACATCAGGGAGCATCTATTATCACCGAAAAATCGTCCACAACATTACAAACAACAGTTGAAGAAAGACATCAATTCCAGCAGCAATTAGTACACCTACAACACCAAAATCCATCAAAAATGCATAAAACTATATACTTGGTCCAAAAATTAAAGTGCGCAAATTCACCAAAGGAAGCGTGTGCATTGTGCGCAGAATGCACATGCTAACACAACCCTAAGCGTGCATTGTGCGCAGAATACGCAAGATGCACGACTTTCTACGAGCAAAGTCGTGCACTTCTCATGAACGGCACATTTATGAATCTTGTCGGTCTCTCAACCACTTCCAGTCCGACCCCCAACATGATTTGACACTCCGATCTGAGCGAAATCTAGCTTGGAGGTTGGTCAAGGGCTAGGAAGTGCCCTAAAAGGCCCCTTGTTCACACTATGAACCAATTGTATCTTACCATGAATGGACACTATAAATATGTGCCATGGGTGTGCTAGAAAAATAAGAACTTCAAGGTATTATTATGCTGCAAGAATTCTTCTTGGAGAATCTTCTTTTTTCTTTGAATCATTCAAGCACTATAGCAAGAGCCATTCTACTCACCTCTTGAGAGGATTGGCATCATATTTCTTCACCATTGTTACTTGCAATTGTATGAAGAGAAAAGCTCTCTATTAGGGAACTCAAAGAGCCCTCCCAAGGAGGGAGAGGGGATTCATAAGTCCCTTCCTTTCTCTACGGTGCTAGCCTATCAATATATTGATCCATTGGTAGCTATATGATTGTCATTTTTTGTTTTTCATGGTTCTAGTTCTTGCAAGCTTCTCTAACATTTATTTATTTTTGTCTTTTTTTTATTTCTTCTTTGTTTCATGTGTATTTGGTTATCTAATCAACTCACTAACCTATGTCTTGTTTAGCTGACCTAACTAGGCAAGTAAGTGTTGTGTTTTTTCTCACCCATGTGACAAAACCAACATAACAAAGGGCACGATTTGTGGAGGCACCATAATGAAGGCACCGATATCTGTGTGGAGGCACCAGAAGATCTGTAGTCCAATCCTGCGAGGAGGCACCAGAATGGAGGCATCGATCTCTACGTGGAGGCACCAATATGGAGTTTAATTCCTCTCTTTCCTCTTTTTTATTCTCACAAGCGTACGACCAAGCGTATTTACTCATTCAAAGATTCATTAAACCATCATTCGCTCAAACGGTAAAAAGGGCACGATCAGTGGTCTGCGTGGAGACCCCAAAAAAAAAATTGATCTGAGAAATAACAAGATGCAATCTGTGGATGCGTTATGAACCTCGATTGATCAATTAATCTTCAGTGATCATGGCAACCATCAAAGCAGTGAAAGTCGGGTCGATTTTTGACAGTCGTGGAAAAATTCACCTCATATCCACGAATGCAGCTCTGGCAAATCAAGAATTCACCTCGAACATATCACAAATATGAGGTAGATGATACAGATCTACGTTCGCCTCAAATCTGGGTTCGCCTCAGATCTGCATTCGTGTTCCAGTTATGGATGTTCTTCATGAAGCCAACCATACAACAAAAGTTTTCTCAGGAATAATGAAGTTGCACTTCACACAATAAACCACATATGAAAACTATGTCAAAAGATTTTGGATGCACTGTTAGCAAATTAGATGTAAATGCTAATGCATGTCTGCACTAATTCGATCTTGCAACTACAAATCTTGAGGCACAATCTCGAAATTTTGAGCAGCTTCAGCTTCTTGCAACGTATTCAAGAAATGGTGGACTGTTCTTCAAAAAATCTGTATAAAGCACCACCAATACTTGCATATAGATCAAATCTTTCAATAGCTATGACAAAAGAGAAAGCACCAGTTTCATCTTCAATCACTCCAGAAGACTTAACTAGAAGTTACAAGCAAATTGGATGGAGGTGTGCTCGATCCCAATGTATTTTTAGATCTCAGATACAAATCTCAGATTCAGAGGTCACTAGAATTTCTCAAAACTAAAAAAATATAGAATCTACAATATGATCTAGATTTAATTGCCAGATTTAATTGATCTGAAGCAATGTTTACAAATGAGCCATTTTTAATAAAGAAGCAATGGATCTACAATCTTTGAAATTGTAGATCTATAAAAATTTACAATTCTAAAAAAATAATTTCAATCAATTATTGAAAACAATTGATTGTTGCAATCACAATAACACTTTCCTTATTTTAAAACAGCAACAGATTACCTCGGTATCGTTGCTCTTGAATTTGAAGAGATACAGGATGATGTTGTGGAGACTTCCTTGCTTCCTCAATCCATCACCAATCCTTCCATCACCATTTCACCATGGCTCTGATACCATGTTGACAAAGTGTCCTCAGACACGTAATTTTATTGATAAGGAAAAGTGATTACAATCCGAAGTGAGAACTCATAATCTACTTCTTAACCTCACTTGAAGAAGGAGCTGGTTTATATAGCTCAACTCTAAACTAAAATCTAGGAGAACAACCAATCACATAATCACATGAGTATGATAGGTGTCCTTTACATAGAAACTAGGCATCTTTATCCTAACAAACTAGAATAAATGAATTTCTAAAAGCATTTATACTAGAAAATACTTAGACTATAGAACTTCGGGATTATGAGGCTAACAAAATTGGTGTATCTTGTAGTATATGTAGATGATTTGTTCATAACCGGGAACAATGAGAACTACATTGCATCCATAAAGAAAGAGTTGAAGAAAGGCTTTGAAATGACAGATTTTGGACATCTTCACTACTATTTGAGCATTGAAGTGATACAAAATCTAAAGTACATATTCATCTCCCAGAAGAAGTACATTGGAGAACTGTTGAACAAGTTTGGCATGGCTAAGTGCAATCTTGTTTCTACTCCAATGGAATAGAATTTGAAACTCACATAAAAAGAAGGGAATGAATTTGAAGATGCAACCAAGTATAGACAGCTTGTGGGAAGTCTTATCTATCTTACTACCACCAAACCAAACATTTCATTTGTTGTTGGGATTCTTTCAAGATTCATACAAAAGCCTTGCAAAAGACATTGGTCTGCTGCAAAAAGAGTTCTGAAATACTTGAAAGGAACTCAAGATTTTGGACTTAGGTACTCTAAGGTGGATGACTTCAACCTGATCGGATATTCTCATTCAGACTTTGTTGGGATAAAGAAACTGAAGTATCAACTTCAGGGTATCTCATGAGTCTTGGATCAGCAGCTGTCTCCTGGAGATCACGCAAACAATCATCCCCAACAGATTCCACAACAAAGGCAGAATATGTAGCAGTTGCAGAAGCAACGAAGGAGATTGTGTGGCTCGGAAAAATACTTGAAGATTTGCAGGAGAAACAAGTAAATTCTACTCCTCTTCTAGTTAACAATACTTTTGGAATCAAGTTGGCCAAGAATCTCAAATTCCATGATCGAACCAAGCACATCAACACAAAGTATCACCTGATTCGATATCATGTAGAGGCCAAGACTATTCACTTAAGACATTGTTCCACAAATGAGCAAATTGTGGACTCTTCACCAAAGTGCTTGGAAAAGAAAAATTTGAGAAGTTCAGAATGATGCTTGGATTCACACACACCCCTTCGGATTAAGGGGGGGAATGTTGGACATGTAATCCTTGGGATTGTGTTCTTGTAACTATAATGTACATATGAAGAATCGTAGGTGATAGGAAGGGTCACCCGTTGGGGAAGACCAACAATCATCTATTTTTGTATATATGCACCTATTATCTTAATGCCAAAGACATCAAGTGTGGAGTTATCTTTTCTGCCATCCCTGGCCTGACAGTATACTACACATTTGACAATTAGGCTGCAACATCTGACAGAGCCAAAAGCTAATATAGAAAAATGAGTTCAACCATCCAAGAATGACTTCTGGGTGAAATTTGGGAAATGAAGGTTGAGATGATGATCAACATCCGACTCTTGAGACAAAGAGAAGCTTGATGAGAAAGTGTTTTTTGCAACTTTTATAAAGAAACGAAAACCAGCAACAAACTAAGAACAACATGTAGGGATCAAACTTATGGAGAAAAATAGTTCCATCTGGTGTATTTGATCCGAATTGGATCCTCACCAAACTTTGTAATAAACACTTAGTTGCTTTACCTCTTGTAAATTTTATAATAAGCATGTCATTGTTTTCTTTTCATTTCACTTTGGGTTTTTTCTGGCAAAGTTGGAAGTGGAAACGAACCATTGTGATGGTTGCTCTGCCAAAGGCAACCCATTAAAAAATGTACGCTGTAGTGAAGAAGAATCAACAAGGGAGATGCAAGGAGAACTTGGAAGAGCAGTAGCAGAAATGAGAGCTCGAAGAGGGCAACCTGCTTGAAGATCGGTGGACGAAGGAGTCAAGAAGCCTGTCCACAATGTCAAGAAGCCTGTCCACGATGAGCGAAGGTGTCTCCGAGCCATAGCCATCTGGAATTTTGTACTGCCAGTGAGTAACAATACACAAAATCTGTGTATAGCTCACCCCTCTATAATTATCTTCTGAACCTAATAAAACCCTCATTAAATGTTGAGTTTCCAGGGTAAAGAATCTCTGTTGTTATGGTGTGATTGAGCTTATGTATGCTTAAGTTTCTCTGGTAAACCAGAACAGATTAGAATTCCTGTGTTGTTATGGTGTGATTGAGCTTATGTATGCTTAAGTAACCCAACACACAGCACCATTTGAGACAGTGCACATGCCCTGCACCTTTGTCTAATGTCATAAGCTGTCCAAGTTTGTATAGAATTTCTGTCTGTAGATGTGATCAATCACTTACCAGGAAACCATCCACCTGTTTATTTACTTCAATCCAACTACATCCAGGCTTCTTTTTTACCCTCCTGTCCTTCATAATTTTGCGGACTTTTTCAATGTCATTCCACCTGCCAGCTGAAGCATAGATATTTGACAACAGGACATAAGGTGCATCATTTTCAGGGTCCAACTCAAAAAGTTGTTCTGCCACACGTTCTCCTAGCTCTATGTCAGTATGTATCCTACAAGCACCAAGCAAGGATCCCCACACAGCAGGATCAGGTTTCATTGGCATTCTGTTGATCAAGCTTTGTGCTTCATTCAAGCACCCAGCACGGCCAAGAAGGTCAACCATGCAGCCATAGTGCTCCATTGCCGGTTTGATGTGATAAGAATGACTCATGCAATAAAAGCATTGCCAGCCCTCATCTACTAGACCTGCATGGCAGCATGCAGACAGCACACCAAGAAAGGTAATATGGTCAGGGTTCGCACCACAGTCTTGCATTTGTTCAAAAAGTTGGAGGGCCTCTCTGCCATAGCCATGCATGGCATACGCGGTGATCATTATATTCCAAGACACCACATCTCGCTGAGGCATTTCGTTAAACACGGTGCGTGCATTCTCTATGCTCCCACATTTTGCATACATGTCTACAAGGGCACCACCCACAAAAACATTGAACTGAAAGCCACTCCTGAGTATAACTTCATGGACCTCCTTGCCCTGTTCCAGAGCTGCCAAGTTAGCACATGCTGGGAGAAAAATGGTAAATGTCTCTGCATTTGACTTCACACCTGCCATTTGCATTTGTCTAAAAAGCTCAGACGCTTCCTCACAATGCCCATCATGTGTATATCCATCAATTATCGTATTCCATGAGATTACATCTCGTTCAGGTATTTTCTGAAAAAGTTTCAAGGCCTCCTCAATATGACCATTCTGAACATATCCAGAAACCATTGCATTCCACAAAGTAACATCTCGTTGAGGCATCTTGTCAAACACACCATGGGCATTTTCTATGCTCCCACATTTGGCATACATATCTACAAGAGCACTTGCCACAAAGACATCAGAATGAAATCCATTTCTGATTATGTCTTCATGAACTTCCATGCCTTGTTCCAGAGTTGTCAAATTGGTACATGCTAAGAGAACAACTGCAAAAGTTTTCGGATTTGGCTTTGCACTAACCAGTCGCATGTGTTGAAAAAGCTTCAGAGCTTCCGCATCATGCCCATTCTGTGCAAATGCCGCAATCATCGCTGTCCAAGAGACTACATTCTTTACAGGCATATTCTCAAAAAGCCTCAGAGCTTCATCAGCAAGCCCAACCTGTGCATATCCTGCAATCATTGCATTCCATGATACCACATTCCTTTCGGGCATTTCCTGAAAAAGCTTCAGCGCCTCACCAATCTGCCCATTGTGAGCATATCCTGCAATCATTGCATTCCATGTAACTACATTGGTTTGTGGCATTTGCTGAAAAAGTTTCAGAGCCTTGCCGACCTGCCCATTCTGCAGATACCCTGAAATCATTGCATTCCACGAAACAACGTTACATTGAGGCATTTCCTCAAAAATCTTCAAGGCCTCTTCAATATACCCATTCTGAGCATACCCTGCAACCATTGCCGTCCACGAGACTACATTTCTATGTGGCATTTTATGAAACACATCATGTGCAATCTCTACTCTCCCACATTTTGCATACATATCTACAAGCCCGTTTCCTACAAACACATTGGACTGGAATCCCCTTCTAATTATCTCTCCATGAATGTTCTTGAGATCTCCCAAGTTGACGCAGGCCGGAAGAAGACTGGCAAATGTGAACTGATTGGGTTGGACATCCATTTGTCTCATTTGATAAAACAGTTCCCAGGCTTTTTCGGTATATCCATCCCTAGCATAAGCTGCAATCATCACAGTCCATGATACCACATTTCGTTGAGGCATTTTGTCAAACACATTTCGTGCATCCTCTATATTTCCACATTTAGCATACATGGTCACCAGAGTATTTGCTAAAACCATGTCCTGCCATTCATATCCTGTCTGAATGATGTGGGCATGGACTAGTTTTCCTTCTGACAGGACCTTCTTATTAATGCACCCCTGCAATATAGAAGCATAAGCAGTGGAATCTATATATTTGCCCATATGATGCAAAATTTGCACTGCTTCTATCAATTGGATTTGCTTATACATATTTCTCAAATCCCCGCCGCTGCAGCTGTTGCCATGGACTGGTGCTCTTTCATGTTAAGGTTTGTGATGTTAGCCTGACTAACCCGATCAATAATTGGCATAAAGTACTTGTAAATTACCATGCCATTACAACTCTGCACAAAGTGTCGAACTTGAACTTGAACGAAAATACCTACCACCTTGTCTAGGATTCGGAGCGTTCTTCTTATTACCTACGGGTTGTTGGGTGCCTGCCTTTCAGGTCTATACTGCATCGTCATCAAAATTCACGAAAATCATCGAAATATTATACTGCATCGTACATCACGAGGAATCTAATATCCCACTAGAAATTAAAAAAATCTAACCCTTATTTTCGAAATAATATATTTAGATTATGCGCAATCAAGAGCCTGAATCCATGAAATTATAAGGCACTGGACCGCCAGATAGTAGAGTAATCCTATGTACGAATTATGGAAACCAAAAACCCTCCGAGCTCTCATTATAGCAGCTTCAATAAATAACTATTAGTGCTGCTTCAATAGATATGGATCTTCTACCCTTACCATAGCTACTGCTACCTCCACCTTTACTGCTGCTCTAGCGGCCTTTCCTGCTGCCATTCTTGCTTCTCCTGCCTTTGCCTCTGTCCTCGTGGTCTCTGCGCCAAATCATATAGCAATAACAAATGTTGCAATTTTGATTGAAAAAAATCAAACATAAGATCATTGTAACATCATAGATAATAATTAGTGAAAGCCACTTAGTTTAGAATGTTAGTTTCTAAGTAAGAAGAGAACTTAGGTTAGAGTGAGTTTCTAATTAAGAAGAAGAGAGAGAAGAGATTTTATAGTTGAAGTTATCTTAAGATAGGATAGGGGTATATGTCTATTAATATAATTGTTTTTTTTTCAATAAGAAAAAAACTTATATTAGTGAATATAATAGTTTTGTTACAAATCTCATACATCAAGACTACTAAACACAATTCAAGAATTTTGTTATAAAATCTCATTAGGACTGCAAACAGAAGTTAAATATTCTGTTATGAAATTTCATACAAAGATTGCCAACAGAGGTTTAACTTCCTATCCATTTGTTCAGTGAGCCTTATAATTGTGCTCATCCTAACATTACAAATATATAACTGTCTTTCATACATAGTCAAAAAAAATCTCCTCGGTTTTTGTATACCCAAATCAAAAAACATAAAAGATTTCATTTACAGCTCCCCATACAATATTGCAAAAGTTTTTCTATACATTCAATCTTACAAAATTTGTTGTATTTCCATCATTCCCTTCTGCATAATATATCCCATCCTCGTCTACAAGAAAGGCTTCTTTCAACAATAGATCGGCTTCCTTGTTATATGACCTATAAATATGTTGAGATTTTAATTGTATAAATCTCCCGCTTAGCTCTCGAATTCCAGACATCCAAGGCTGAAGAGAGATCACTTGGAGATCATTATCATTAGCAAACCAGTCTATGATAATTTTTGAATCACCTACCAGTTGTAATCTATTTATCTTTTTAAAGCAAGCAAAGTAAAGAATGCACCACAGAGCAAGTAGTTCTCCCTTTGTATTGGTACCCTGACCACAGTTCATCTTCAGCCTAAAAGTGCATATTAATGGACATTTAATCACTGCTCCAACCCCACATTTAGAACCTCTTTCTTGTGAAGCACCATCAAAGAACCTCATTGTCATATCCCAGTCCAATAATGGAGGCATGTCGATCCTACTGTCCTTTGCAACAAAAGAAAATTGTGTATCTCCCATATCCTGTAATATGTTATTGCAAACTCTGACCCTATTAGGAAAACTATCTTCAAAAATAACCAAGTTCCTATGTTTCCAGATTTCCCAACATAAATAATAAGGTAATTCTTTAACATTATCCTTATGTTTTATCCAGTTTAATAAACATTTTGCAACCTATCCTCCTTCCCAATTACCTTTACAATTTAATTCCTTTTGTATATAAAACCAAATGTCTTTTGTAAAGTTACTGTCAACAAATAGATGCTTTACATTTTCTTCTTTAAAACCACATAGTACACATTTACTAGGACCAACAAATCCTCTTTTTAGCAAATTCTCCTAGGTCAGAATTTTTTGTTCAAGCATAAGCCAAGTAAAAAGTTTGACTTTTAGTGGAAGTTGCCAATGTCAAATTTTAGAATACCAAAAAGTTAGTTGAACCTCCTCCTCCAACAATTGGACTTCATAGGCCTGCTTTGCATTAACTTGTTCCCCCTTAGTATCCCAAGACCAAATTAAAGTATCTTTCTCATCGTTTAAATCGATTCCTGAGCTAACTAACCCCTTTACATAGTTTTTCCATTCCTCTAACATTTCTCCATCTAGTCCAAGGACTCAGCCTTTTTCCAGCTAGTATGACTCAGTTCATCCAAATCCGTATTCTTTACTTGTGCTAGGAATTCTATACCTAGTAACTTCAGAGTGTGTATAAGATTCCTTGACAGTTTGAAGTAACTGTGAGCTCCAATTATTGGATCAGCCCCAATTCTGATGTCTTTCCCATTACCAGGTTTCCATGCCAGCTAACTTGTTATTAAAGGAGTGGATGAGGTGAGAGCTCTCCAAATATTTGAAATGCCAGACCATCTTTTCCTTCCCTCCCTAAACCACTCAGTAACAGATTTTTCCCTCAAATACTTTTTCATTATCACCTCATGCCAGAGACCTGGTACCATAAGACACCTCCATAAGCTTTTAACTGCAAGAGTTTTTCCAAAGGTAAATATGTTTTTGATACCCCAACCACCCACTTTCTTTGGTTTGGCTAACTTCTTCCAACTAACCAGATGTATCCCTTCTTTAGTCTTTTTCCCCGTCAACAGAAATTTGACCATCTTCCTTATGATTTATTTAAATTACATTTAGGAATTTTGGCTAATGATAACCAATACACAGGTAAGATTTCCAATACATCTTTGACCAGAGTGATCCTACCTCCTAAACTGAGCCACCTATGACTCCAATTTGCTATTCTTATGTCAAACTTTTTCTCCAACCACAACCAATCTGTCTTATTATAACAATTTGGTTTGATGCAACATCCAAGATACTTAAACCCTTCCTCAATTGGTTTAACATCAAATGGAAAGATATCCTTCAACAAGGCTAGTTCCTATGTTTCCCATCCAGCTTCTAAGAAGGAAGACTTATGTGGACTAATAGCCATCCATGTTGCTTTGCAAAACAGATCCAGAATTTTCTTATACACTTTCCATTCCATAATGTTTCCAATCCCAAAAAGTATGATATCATCAACAAACATTAAATGAGTAATGTTTATCCTTCTTGCCACTGGAATACCTTCTACTTTCTTTTCCCCCACCTACTCCATTATAGCTCTACTCAACCCTTCTACAATAAGAAGAAAAAGTATAGGTGACAAGGGACATCATTGCCTTAGTCCCCTTATACTTTTGAAGAAATTAGTAAGCTTTCCATTTACCAACACAACATAGTTTGTTGAGGTCACACATCCCATAATCCAATCCGTTGCTTCTAAATGCAGTCCCACCTGTAGTAATACTAACCTTAAGATCCCCCAATCCACTTTATCATAAGCCTTTATCAGATCTAATTTTAGAACCAAAGTTTTGATGTTTTTCACCTTTGTGCTATGAAGTGTTTCCTGAACAACACCAATGGCATCAGTTATTTGTCTTCCCTCAAGGAATCCAAATTGTTCCTTAGAAATCCAAAAAGACAAAAATGATTTGATTCTGGTAGTTATAATTTTAGTGATAATCTTGTACACTAAGTTGCATAAAGATATAGATCTATAGTCTCCAAAGGATTCTGATCTATCACTTTTTGGAATAAGGGAAAGAAAGGTAGCATTTAGTGCCCTAGAAACCCACCCTTTCCTTATGGACTCTTCCACCATCTCCAATATATCATTACCGAGAATATCATAAAAAGTTAGGAAAAATTCCACTGTCCAGCCATCCGAGCCAGGACTTTTAGAACCTTTAAATCCTTTTAAAGTTTTCAGAATTTCTGCTGAAGTGACTTGTTCAAATACTCTGAGGTTATCTTCCTCTGTGAACATCCTTGGATAGTTCTTTAAAACTTCTAATTGATCATAAATACAAATGTTAGGTTGTGCCTTATAAATATTTTGGAAGTATCTTACAACTTCCACTTGTAATTCCTGATTGCTAGAAATCACAGAACCATCTTCCTTATTAATCTCCCAGATAGTATTTCTTTGTTTCCTGGAATTTGCATAGGCATGGAAAAATTTTGTATTCCTATCACCTGAAGCCAACTAGTCTATTCTGCTCTTCTGCCTCCAAGTTTCCTCCTCTTGTCTCAAAAGTACCAATTTCCTTTTGTTATAACCCTAATTTGCACCATACATGCTTACCTGGCATCAGGCCATCTCAGATCCCTTCTTTGCCAAAAGCATTACTGAACAACTCTTTAAAAAACCTCTTTTATAAAGGCCCATGTGCCCTACTCCATTACTGCACGCGTGTACACGCTAGCTGACCTAAAACAGCCCGCGTGGACCGACAAAAGCACGAAAAAGGGAAAGTTGTCGACGGAACACACAGCTTTGGGTGAGTTAACTGAAACTCCTGGCCATGCATGGCCGAGGGTTCGTCCAAATACCTAGCTTCTTCTAGCCTATAAAAGAAGGGCTAGGGGTCCTATTTGGAGGAGGAGAAAAAGAGTAAAGAAACTCTGCCCAATTGCACATTCCCATTGTCCCAACCCTTTAGCCATCCTTGTGCAAGAAGAGATACAAAGCAAAGAAGTTGGAGGACATTTGAAGAGGAGCCCAGGATCAGGATTCGCGGAGTAGTGGCCGGTCTCGACGTTGTAAGTTGGTTCATTAAAGTTTATAATAAAGAAATGCTTGTCCCGTCCCACTATATGAGTTCTTCATAGTTCAGTAAATATATGTTTGAAACTCTAACCCATTAGTCTGTAGGTAAAATGCATGTGTAGTTTGTTGCTTGTTTTGTACGTATGTCAATCTTGAGAGGATAACTGCCAACAAGTGATCAAGTGTGAAGAAGGATCGACATCGAACATCCAGAACAAGGTATGTTGGTCTAACCATGTATTTGTTGAAAATAAATGGGGATTAGGTTTGGGGACGAAGGTAGAAAGTAGGTTTCTTTTGGTCATATCTGCATGCATAATATAACCCTATTTTTTGGTCAGTAGGGGGATTTCCCACCACAACAGAATTGGCGACCATACTGGGGAAGTCTCTAGGGTTCCTGGGAATTTTATTTTTTGGGTAGTTTTAAAAGACTGGTTTTCTTACCTATTTTTTGAAGTTTCTGCAAAGTTTGAGCTAGCAGAGAGTTTGGTCTTCCATACCAACTATCTTTGTTATTTGCTTGACTATGTTTTTTCGAGACCCACAGAGGTACACGCGGCCTGCATAAGGTCTGCACGCCTATACCCATGCCCTACTTTCTTGCAGCCCGCGTGTAAACGCTAGCTGCAGAAGTAACAATAGCGTGTAGATTCCAGAAAATTTTGGAGGCAGTCAACCTCTTCCCTGTTAGAATCAGTCAATTTCAGGAGTTTTCTGGAACTCTGTCTAAGTTTTGGTTGTTTGCAGTCTTATCTCAGATTAGTTTGTTTTATGAATTTTTTCCTTACATTGTTTTCCTTGTTTCTGTTAAAGAGAGTGTCTAAACCTTCAAGAGATCTTGGTTCTCAATATCAGTGGTCTCTTCCTGGTTTGGATTGTCTGTTTTATTTTGTTTCGGAGTTTTAGAGATACACGCGGCCTGTATAAGGACAGCACACGTGTACACGCCCTCTGGCTTTACACAGCTCGCGTGCACACGCTTGTTGTTGGATTGTTAGTAGTGTGCTTGTGCAGAATAGTTTTTGTTGAGGGTAAGGCAGTCATCTTTTTCCTTGACGAGAGTTATACCTCTTAGGTTTTTGAATCTCTGTCTTAGCAGTTAGTAGCTTAGGATTGATCTTAGCCTTAGCTTTCTTTTTTCACTTGAAAGTGTCATTAAAAAAATTTCTTTAGGGTTTTTAGACAAGTGTGAGAGTCATTTTTTAAGTTGCTAGTGTATGATTTCTTGAAGTGATTCTTTGCGATCTATGATTAGGCCATAATTTTTTTTCTTGGTTTTTTACTTGTTGGTATTTTTCCTTTTTGCTTTATCAGCATTTAAATAAAAATAAATAAATCTCTTTCATTTTCTTGTTTGGTTGAAAAGTGTGATTTTGCATTAGTAGCCAGGGAAAAATCTTTGTTTTCTTAAATTATTGATAGTTTACTTAGATCGTAAGTAGCTCGTAGTTGAGTGAAATCCTTCTTTAAGTTTGTTGATTCAAAAGATCTTAGAAAAATAAAAATAAAAAAATTGAAAAGTTGTTGAAATTTTGCATTAAGTGAAGGTTTTTGTTTCCAACTTTTTATTCATTTTTACTTTTGTCTTTTAAACATCATCAGTTTCACTTTCATACCCCTTGACATAAGACAAGCCATAAAATTAATGCTAAATCTAAAATTTATTAGACTTTTATGTTTGTAGGGTTAACCAACTAGTTCAAGATTAGGGCCTTGGATTAGGTTGGTGAGGAAACTCTTCAAGGCCATTAAAATCAAACATTGGAGTTTGAGTTAGGGAGTGTCCAAGTCCAGTATCATGAAAGTTATCCGGGACCCCCCTCTAACATAGGGGATAAACACAAGGTCGCGTGCGGAAAGGTAGCGGAGATAACCCCTCCAAAGCTGGACCAATCGTAGTGGAGAACACATATAGAGGGTTTGTTTTGGGATTCGTTGATTGCATTTGCCACGAGGCTTCATGGGTATCGAATCCGTTCGAGGTCCTTAGTTGTCTTCTAGACCACTTGCTTTCGATACCCTTGACAGGTTTCGGGCTCGATACCCTGCTCATTGTGGTCTACCCAACTTTTGACTGTGCCCGCCTGGTGACTATTCGCGTGCTGGCAACCTATTTGCCTATCTTTTTTAGGGACATACACAGGTGACTGCGGGGGTATACCGCGGTACCTAGGACAGACATCGGGCCACGCTTTTCAGAGTATACCCGGAGGGTGCTTCCGTTTTCGAGTTGCACTTGCACTAGTAAGTTGCTCTAGTGTCGGTTGTTGTAACTGTTCTTCCAAATAATTTAGTGTTTGTCTATCTTATCTTATAGGGACTTTTTTAGTGTGTGTTACTTTTGAATGGTTAGACTACCCTAGAGTGTCTTTGATCTTCTCACACAGTGGAGGATCACGAGCTCCACCGGTTACGAAGGCTTCTTGGCCTGCCACCGGTTACATCGGAGCCACCCCCGCCACCACTAAGGCGAAAGCTAGACCAACAAGGGTCTTTTGAAGCGACCGGGTCACAAGAAATTGTGCCCGACCAACATCCAAAGGAATCGGCCATCTTAGACCTTGGAGCACAAGCTTTTGGTCTGGTTGAAACCCACCACTGATCTTTCATCACCCACCATCGTACCGATCCATCCTTACGAGTGCCAGAGAGTGTCACACGCAGCAATGGAAACAAATGTTGTTACTCCTTTTGGGAATTCTTCAATTCCACTACGGTTGTCACCACAGGAGAGTTTCCACCTCCTAACCCACCGTCACCAGTCCGAGCCACCATGGTCTTGACCGCCTCTACATCGCACAGTGGTCTGATCCCGTCTTTGGCAGCGGCCACAACCCCTTTCACACCAAGTGCGACAGGCCCTCTGTTCTCATACGGGATGCCTAGTTCAAGTACAAGTCATGTACTTTCCTACTCCACTTTACAGACTTTAGGGCTGGGGGCAGGGAGCTCTAACGCTCCTCTACAAGGTCACATGGGGGAAACTCCTACTCCTTTTAACGCTTTCCCCTACATGGGAGGTCATATACCTCCTTCGTCCCCTTCACTCGGTGGCTTGCATCAGCAATCCGTCGGGCAACCTAAACACCATAGTTTATTTGGAGTGGGGAGTCAAGGACCACCTTCGCATAATACGTCGGTAGGTTCGACACCATTTTCTTTGTTCGATGCATTTGGTAACAATGCCTTCTCGTCAGCTACTTTCCAATATCGGTTTCGGACAATCTATTCCTATGCAGGGTACTATTCCTGCACAGGGGGCACACCAAGGAACTTCTTCTGCATCAGGGCCTTGGAATTCTTGGCAGGGATCCGTTCCCACGTCCAGAATGTCGATCTGGGGTAATTCTTCCCACAATCAATGGAACCCTGGACAAAGTACTATGCCTATCCCCACGGGACCAACATGGGGCAACCCTTCCCAAAGTCCTTTGAATGTAATGCATGCCCAACCATCTATGTCCTATTTTGGAAATCCGTCGATGATGTCTCCACATACGTAAAATCCATATGCTGGCCATGGCCATGGTTTCTACCAGAATCTGGGCCAGCAGCTGAACTTTTCCTGGCAATCTGGTGCCAGTCAAACTCCAGGCCCCTTTTTCCCAGGTTATCACCAACAACCCAAACTACCCTTCCTGGCAACCTTGCATTTTCCAGACTTGACAAGGTTGTTGAATGACCCTATCTGTCACGATCCGCGTTGGCCTCCTATGCCAACGAAGTTGCCTTCGGACATCCCAAAGTTCGAGGCCAAGCCTAACAAAGATCCAGAAGATCATGTGACTACCTTCCATCTTTGGTGCTCATCTAACTCATTGAAAGACGACTCCGTACAGTTGCGATTGTTTCAACGTACTCTCATTGGGAGTGCCGCGAAATGGTACATTGAGCTCAACTGCTCAAGATACTCTTCCTTCGATGAACTAGCGATGGCTTTCCTAAACCATTTCCAGTTGCCTGTGAGATACGACGCTGGCACTGAATTGTTGGCCAATTTCTCACAAATAAAAGCGGACCATATCTTTGATCACATTCAAGAATGGAGATGCAGAAAGAGTTTAATTAAGGTACCAGTCCCACCAGCATTCCTGCTCGAGTGGTTTCTTAAGTCTTTGGTCCCACAATTGTCCAAGGACGTCACGACGTCGGGATTATTTTCCGAAGAAGACGCCATCATGAGAGCTCAACAACTTGAGCTAATCTATTCTCAATCCGGTTTATTATACGAGATCTTGCCAGATGCACCATGCTCAATACTTGATAAAACCAGACAGAGAGCTGGACCACATGCCGATGGTATTGTTGGTTCAGCACAAACAAAGCCCGATGAGCAACTAACGAATCAGTTGCAACAATTGTCTATACAACACACAGTGGCCAGCCAAACTATTGCTTTGGTTGCTCCCCCTACCAAACGTCGGATGTACACACAGTGCAATCAACTAATCCAAAGGCCACCCAGCAACCTGAAGGAAAGAAAAAACAACGAAAGAAGGGTAAGGGGGATAAGAAACCCACAAATAATATTGGCGGGGGAAATACTGAGAAATGGAAGGCGAGGTATCCATGCAACCTGTGCGCGGAGGACCACCCGACCCACATTTGTCCCCGGCTTGCAGAGGCCCAAAAGTTTGTGACACATCAACAACTTGTTGTGTTAACTAATCCATTCCAACATGGGCAAAATCTAACACAGGCCTCTACAAGCACGGAAGGGGGCAGCCAAGGACCCTCTCCGCCTGCGAACAACCCCGCATCCGCGAACGTATATATGGTGAAGAGTGATGCTTTTATATCGACTAGAGCGCATGACTATAGTAAACCAGGCACTTCTGAGAAGGATAAAGAAGTTGAACTCCCATCTCTTCCTCTACAGATTGAGAAGACATTGGGTGAAACAATGACATGCATTCCCAAAGGTTCTTTCAAAAAATCTTCTCATAACCCAAACACAAGGGCCGCCTAGAACTACTCTGTGGTGGAAGATTTATCACAAACCCCTTGTGTGATGTCTGCTTTGGAAGTCCTCCAAAGATTCCCTTTCCAGAGGAAAGCCTTGTTAACCTCTTTAGGATTTACCGAGACTTGTAATCTGGGTACAATCATGCTCGATACAACAGACTTAAAACCTTGTCTTCCTTACCACGTAGCATTTCAGATAGTAGTGGCTTATCCCACGAAAAATTTTACTCAGAATATCTTCCGCACGGTAATTGATGAGGGTGCCTCGACATGTGTTATTACGTTGGCATGTTGGAAGGCCATTGGCCAGCCCGTTTTGTCTCTGTCACCTACTCTCCTCACTGCTTTCGACGGTCGTTCCTTCCGACCACATGGTATCGTTCCTTCTTTCCCCGTGCAGTTAGGAGGGAAGACTGTGTGTGTCGAAGTAGAGGTAGTCGATGCTCCCCTCAAGTATAACCTCTTGTTAGGAAGGAGTTGGACTTATGCCATGCAAACTATGGTTGCTACAGTTTTCTGGGTCTTGTTGTTCCCACACGAGGGCCGGATAGTGACCATCGATCAATTGTCTTTCTCCAGACGTGACCCTGCATTGGGGGCATCCACGGTCCTGGTGATTGATAATCCTCAACCAGATGTCATCAACGTAGGGGTTGGTTTGTGCCCATATTTGATGGGTGCCTTCGATTACCTGCCCCAGCAAAGCGATATCAAGTTTATATCCAATCACCATAAGGTTGAGATTTTTCAAGTTTCGTCGTTCCGTACGACTTACTTCGACGATTCGTGGATACTTCCTTCCCCATCGGCCACGATGGATGGGACAGGGCACCCGGGCATGTCCATGCCCTTGTCCGTAGCTGAAGTAGCATACTCTTTAGTCCAGCAAACTTCAGCCCACACTGATCCAACTACTGCACAAGAGTTCGATCCACTTCTAGAGCCTATTTGGGCTCAGGGTTCTCTTGCTCACACCGATTCATTAGACTTATTCTTGCCCTCTGATGAAGCAATAATAGAAGCAATGACTAGTCCGGACAAACCCTGGGAAGATCTTCATCACAGATCATACTTCCTCCCAGAGTTAAGCCAAATTGAAGCGGGAGAATTCACCGTGACTATGATGGGAGATCGGTCTTGTCCTATTAATCCCTTAGCTACACACGAGGTTTATGTTGAAGGTAATATGGCAACTATCGTTGAAACCTTACCGATCAATATCTCCCGAAACCCTGGCATCGTGGAAAATGTCTTCGTCAGAGCTGACTGCTCCCCCGGAGAGATTCAAATCTACACCGACCTTTTTAAAGAATTCTGCGACGTTTTTGCCTGGTCTTACGAGGAAATACCAGGCATCGATCCAAAAATACTAGAACATGAAATCACAAAGTATCCAGATGACAAGCCTGTCCGGCAGAAGCTTCGTCTAGTTAACCCCAAGAAAGCAGCAGCCATTAAGGTTGAGGTTGAGAAATTTCTAAAAGCTGGTTTTATCTATCCTATCCATTTGACCCAATGGGTGTCAAACCCCGTGCCGATCAATAAAAAACAAGGCACGATTCGTGTATGTACCGACTTCCATGATTTGAACAAGGCTTGTCCCAAAGATAATTTTCCCACACCTTTCATCGACCAAATCATTGATGAATGTGCAGGTTGCGAGGCTTTTTCTTTCATGGACGATTTTTCGGGATATAATCAAATACAAATCAAACCCGAAGACCAGCACAAAACGACATTCATTTGTCCATGGGGTAAATTCACGTATCGTAAGATGCCTTTTGGTCTTAAAAATGTTGGAGCAACCTTTCAGCGGGCCATGTATTTTTCTTTTCATGACCTCAAGCATATAGTCGAGGCTTATTTAGATGATTAAGCATCTCAATCTCGCAAGAAAATGGATCATCCCACACACCTCCGACTTATCTTCGAACGTTGTTGCTACTTTCAGATTCGCTTGAATCCAAACAAGTTCAACTTTTGCGTAACATCAGGACGATTGTTAGGTTTCATAGTGTCAACAATAGGGATCATGGTCGATCCTCTCAAGGTTGAGGCAATAATTCAGTTGCCCCCCCCCCACGCACAATCCTTCAACTTCAGAGTCTACAGGGAAAGGCAAATTTTCTAAGACGCTTTATTGCTAACTACGCCGAGATCACCAAGGGCTTTATGCGCTTACTTAAAAAAGATGTTCCTTTTTATTGGGATGATGTCGCTCAATGCTCTTTCGCCGCATTGAAACATGCACTCACAACTGCCCCTCTGCTCTGGCCACCTAACTATAACAAGGATTTCCTATTATATCTGGCTACAGCAGAGTCAACCATTGGCATGGTCTTGGTTCAGGAAGATGACTTGTTCTCAGAATATGTCATCTATTACCTGAGCCGAGGCCTCGTAGGACCGGAACTCAATTATTCTCATATAGAAAAACTTGCGTTGGCAGCAGTCCATGATGTTCAACGGTTTCGTCATGATGTTCTGTTTCGCAAGACCACCGTCATTGTTGTCGTGAATCCATTTCAGTACATGTTGACACGACGGGTAATAGGCAGAAAAATCAGTAGATGGATAGTCATCCTCCAGGAGTTTGACTTAGATTTCATTTCAACGAAGTCCAAAACGTCACTGGTCTTCGCAGAACGTATTTTGGAACTTCCGGTTGAGTCAGGTGATCTTGTGCCCGAAGAGTCACCTATCAGAGGAGATATGTTTTTTATCACCTCTTTGGATCCCTGGTACGGAGATATACTTATCTATCTCTAGAATTTGAAGTGCCCCACCACTGCTTCTCATGATGAGCGTCGACGCATACGCCATCAGGCTAAGAATTATCTCATACTTGATGATACGTTATATCGGAGAGGTGTCGATTGCATCCTACGCCGATGTCTTACTCACGATGAAGCAGTTATTGTGCTTAACGATTTCCATACTGGAGCTTGTGGCGGTCATTTTTCTGGGTTGGCAATAGCCCAAAATATTCTATGAGCAGGTTACTTCTGGCCGACACTTATGAAAGATTGTATCGAATCGGTCAAGAAGTGTCATCCGTGCCAAATCTTCTCTTGGAAGATGAGGGCACATCCTGCTCCTATGTTTCCTGTCATCACAGTTGGTCCCTTCACCAAGTGGGGTATTGATTACACTACATGCAACCCTCCTTCAGCAAGGGGGCACTGCTATATCATCGTAGCTATATACTACTTCAAAAAGTGGGTTGAAGCTATGCCAACGTTTAAAGATGATGGAGAGACTGCAACTCTCTTTTTATTCGGCGTCCCAAGGGAGATTGTCACTGACCACGGCAGTCACTTTCAAAACCAGATGATGACTGAGTTAACGTCAAATCTTGGGTTACGGCAGAAAAATTCATCACCTTACTACCCCCAAGCAAATGGTCAAGTGGAAGCTGTGAACAAAACTCTTAATACCATTCTACAGTGAACGATCAGCTTAGCCAAGTCAAATTGGCATTTGATGTTATACTCGGCATTATGGTCTTACCAAACATCCGTTAAGACTGCAATCGGTTTCTCACCTTTCCAACTCATTTACGGGCTGGAGGCAGTCTTGCCTATTGAATGTCAGATCCTGTCTCTAAAGTTGGCAATACAGTTATTGACAGACACTTCTCCACTTGAAGAACGGTTAGTATACCTTGAGCATCTCAACGAGCAGCTCAATGAGCAGCATCGTGATGCGGCCCTGGCCAACGAGGCTCACAAACATAAGGTCAAGTGTCAGTATGATAGGTTTGTTCGTCCTCGGATTTTCTCTGAAGGCGACCTTGTCCTAGTCTATGACCAAGATAAGGACCCCCTGGGGGTAGGAAAATTCAAACCCATGTGGTTCAGACCTTTCATCATAAAAGAGGTTTTAAAAAAGGGCGCTTATCGTCTGGTTGACTTTGAAGGGAATGCTTTGGCAGAGCCTAGAAATGGGCTCTACCTCAAGAAGTATTACTCATAGGCAGGTCACTGTGGGTAACTTTTTGTAACATATGTATAGTCTTTGTACTATTACTTTTTAGTTTCTTTTAGTGTTATGGGCGTGTCGTTGATGTTATCTTTCATCACTGTGGCATATGTCAAGTGATTCTGAGGTGTTCGTTGGGTATGCAGACGGTACTAGTTGGCACACTCGGACGCTTGCCTCCGCAGCTTGGGTAATCTTTACACCTCAAGGCCAGTTATTATCTTCCGGAGGTTTATGCTTAGGTGACACCACAAATAATGTCGTCGAGTATAGTGCAGTTATTGAGTTGCTTCGTGATGCTTTGTCATTTGGTATCTCTCATCTCCGGGTCTATCTCGACACTCGGTTGGTTGTGTCTCAGTTAAACAGAATATATCGGGTTCATGATCCAACTTTACACCGACGATTCCTTAGGGTACATCTCTTAGAATGAAACTTTGATTATATTACATATTTTCATGTTCCTAGGAGATTAAACCAAGTTACAGATACTCTAGCTAATCAAATTTTAGAT
>ML785661.1:111088-126929 GCA_009831015.1 Picea engelmannii | reverse complement strand
AGGTAGTCCATACTTATTTGATCGTAAGGCAATCTTCTACAGGACAAAGAATCAATATCAATTCACTAAAGAAGGTCATGATTATGTGGTTCATGCTCATCATGTTAAAGCAAATAAAACACTTCAAACAAGGGAACAATTAATGAATTCAGTGCAAGCATGCAACAAACCAATAATTGTTTCAAATGAAGTAATTGATCTTAAGCAAGAACAAGACATGGTTGTTGAATGAAAAATCAATCATAAATTGCTTCAATATAAGCTCATGTCATGCAGATATCTAAAATATATCAGTTCATTTGCAGTCATCTTTTTTATGCTGTCATTGGCAATGTTTTCTACATGGATGATAGTGGCTTCAGTAAGATGTAACAGGGTTCAAATGGCTAACAATATACTATCAGTTGTCATGATTGTGTTACAGTTGATCTTGATGAGACAGGTGCACAGGACAGAGTTCAGAGACAGAGAGCAAGTCGGGTGGCCTATCCCGAGCTTGTTGAATGGTCAGTAACCTTTTGGGGACCAAAAGGTCTTATTGTGGGGATGTGTGATCCGAAATCGGATCCAGAAGCCTGACAGGGCTTGAAAAATGCTCAAAAATGAAAGTGCTCGGAATGCAACGAAACCAGTGCCATTGCGTCTGTCTCGTTTTCCTGATTCCGGTGGTATATTTACTTTGTCAAATGGACTCTGTATGGAGAAGATATCGTGTTCTGTCCGAAAAGCCAAATAGGTAAAAAAAAAAGGGATGTCTGTACAGTCTGTACAGTCCACGTGTCATGCTGACTGTACAGACCGTACGGTCCGTACAGGTGACATGGTAGCTCCAGCAGATGACATGTGGCAGCCTTGGGTGACGACACGTGGCAGAGCATGACAAGATGGTTTGGCATACAGATGAACTTATCTAGAGGTGACATGTGGCATGACTGTAAGGGTGACACGTGGCACGGGTGACGTCAGCATCTGACGTGGCAGGGATGACAGGTAGAAGTACGGCAGATTGACATGGCAGGCATGAGGACCAATCAGCAGCTGACACGTGGTGTGTTTTGGTTGGTTGGTAAGGTGCCACGTGGCCCAGTCGTGCGCTGCCACATGGCACCCCGTGATTGGTTCATTGGTTTATATATAAAATGTTATGGTGTACACGGGAGTCGAACCGGTGACCTCCCGACCGGGCCAAGGAATGGTAGGGCTGGGCTAACCGCCCACCCTACCGGTGGTTCTTGTAAACCATACGGCGCAATTTCCTTTTGTGTTCGGTGGAAGTTTTAAATGGCGAAAAAAAGGGTCGGGGCTTAGCCCCAGCCCTCGGCGCATACCACACGACCCCACCATATAACCGAGAGCGCATAGCAACCACTTGCGGGAGTTATGAATAGGACTAGCCCCGGATTCTGGGTGGTTACCACAGGACCGAGTTCTACCACTTTTTTGGGTGCGGGGGTTACAACGGTTATCACCATTAGGCCCGTGGCCATACACAAACGCCAATAGAACCAGGTGTCAGCGCAGGACAGGGGCCAGCGCTCAGCCTTTGGGCTAGCGCTTGGCCATTTTAAGCCATGTGACCTTGCCAAGGGGGCACGCGCTGGATGATCAGGGGCTTATGCCCGATTTTTTATTAAAAAGTGGGTTTTATAACAAAGTTTTGGGTTTTTTAGTTGTATTTAGCCTATTTTTAATTAATTTTCTCCATTTTTGGGAGATATTGGGCATTTATGAAGCCTAAATTTTGGGAGGAAGTTCGAGATGAGTAACCAACTTCCAAGCTATATAACCCAGGCCTGTTTGAGGCCATAGGAGGGGCATTTAGAGCAGAGTTATGCTAAGGAGAAGCCAAGCCAAAGCCATTTTGAGGCAGAGAAGCTTTTGAGGAGGAGACGCTGTCGGACCATTTCTGGGAGCTCCGGACGTCCGTTTTGCATGCTGTTTTCTTTGCATGGTTCTAGAGATCTGGAAGAACATGACCAGATCAGTCTTGTAGCCATTTGGAATTGAAGCGATATACTTTTGAGATTTTGAACAGAAATAAAGAAGCCTCTCCCACAGAGAAAAAGGTCCAGAGACGTAGGCAAAGTTGTGCCGAACTCCGTTATCAATCTGCGTGTTATGGTTTGTTGTCTATTATTTCATTTCAGATCTGCATATGTGTATATGGATGTCATAATTCCTCTTCTTTCCTCATTCTTCACTAAGTTTTCTCAAATGGTTAATTAATGCATGCAAAATTAAAACTCAACCATAAGTCATTAAAAGATCCTACGGATCATTCTCCAAATTGGGTTTTCTAACTTTAGTATATGGATTTTATTTGATTAATTCAGCTGTTTTTGGAGGATTTTGCCCATTTTGGGGGGATATTGGGCCCTTTTTTAGGCCAAATATTGGGAGGAAGTTGGGAGATGGTTGCCAACTTCATATATATATAAACCAGGCCTTCTTGAGGCCATGGGAGGAGATTCAGAGTAGGTTTATGCTGAAGATTTTCCAAGCCAAAGACATTTTTATGTAGGGAAGTTATTGAGGAGCGCACCTTTGCGAGCCATTTCTGGGAGCTTCAGTCTTCTGATTTGAGTGTTGTTTCTTATGTTGGGTTCCTGAGATCTGGTAGACAAGACCAGATCAGTTTTGTAACCTTTTGGAACTACTGTGATGTACTTATTGAGATTTTAATAGAAATAAGAAATCCTCATCCACTGAGATAAAGGCCCGGAGACATAGGCGAGATTGTCAAACTCCGTTATCACATTGGTGTTATGGTTTGTTGTTGTTTTATGATTCATTTCAGTTTTGTACATGTTCATATGGCTGCTATATTTCTTCTATAACTTATTCCTCTTTCTTTAAGCTTCCAAATTGGTTAATCAACACATGCTTAATAACTCAACCATAGTCATGTAAAAGATCTTTTCGGATCAACACATAGCTTCTTTTGCCTTCTCAACATCTAACTTCTCCACACTTCTGGTATTCAAAGGCGAAAAATCCTTCTTCAACCCTCCCTAGACAACCCCTTTTACCGAAGTTTCCTCACCCGCCTTAGATGGAGCATTCAGATGCCTAAGAACTTCCTTATTTTCCAACTTATCCACTGGCTTATTAATCATGTCTCCCCCAACAAAAATTGGCAGGGGAGATCTATTGAGTACATCTCGATAGGTCAGGATATAATTAAAGATTGAAGTCTCTATCTCATCCAATACCCTCGGATCTATCTTAGCATAATTTTGAATACTAAACGCATCTTCATCTACCCTTGTAGGATCACTGTCCTGTGAGGGAAATGAGAAGGACTCAGTCCTCCCCTTCATATATTCTAAATTCACCATTTCAGGAGATACCTTAGGAATAGTATAACACTCTGGGCTTCTCCCTTTACCCGTAGAACCACCCTTCCAGGCCACAAAATATTTCGGGGTTGGCTTACAAATAATATCACTAGAGCCCACTTTAGATCTTCCCAAACCCATACTTAGACTAACAGTCAAAGATTTAGTAGGACTCTTATTCGCTAACCACAACCTCTCCCCAGATTTTTTCATGTTAATCCCAGTACACTTATTAGAAACACTTTGTATCTGAGTGCATGACTATAAAGTAACCCCGCCCGGCTGAGACTCAACCCCCCCATCCACCATGACTCCTATACCTTCCTCTTCCCCAATTCTATCGTCTTTCACTGAGACAACCCCAGGTTGGTCATCTATCCCCTCACTAGATCCTACATAATCAGTGCATCTATATGGATTTAATATCCCTTTCAATTATTCTCCATGCAAAGGCACCACCCAATCAATACCATTCAAATCCTCCACAGAACTTACAAAAGGTGTCAATAAGAGTTTAAAGCAATGGATATTGGACTTACCCAATGCTTGATCGCTTTCCAGATCCTGCGGTTGACTTCATCCACGCCATTCTTCAGCTGGCATAGTCTCATCATATCACAACATCTTTAACTCGGCTTCAGCAGACACACCTTTAGGCTCTAGCACCCTCTTTTGTTGGGGACCGGAGCAGTTATTCCTTAAATGCCTCATCGCTTTGCATTCTATGCACCTAAACGGAACCCCCATGTAGTCCAGTTTCTGCACATAGACCATGCCATTCCACACCACCTCAATCTCGACCGACATCCCTTCAAACATGTCCATTTCCACAAGTATTTTACCCATCCTTTTGTCCAGTCCCGATAGTAAACCAGGGTTCACAAATAAAAACTTTCCAATCACGTTTCCAATCTCCTTAAAGGCTTCCCGATTCCAAGCAACAAGCGAACAACCGGGTAAAACAACCCACAAGTGTCTGAATCTGAATACCTCTTTCTCCGGGTTAAAAACCACATGCCACCATTTAAGCATTAGGCTCCTTGTTTTCACAATCCAAACCTTGTTTACAATAAGATCTACATCCTCTAAGGACTGAAACAAGAAGTAGTAACACCCTCTAGGTAAAATGAACACCTCGGGTAAGTAACTAAGAACGGGACCCCAACAATCAGTGATCCATGAGTGGATATCCCTCGCATCCATCGCTCTATACCCAAACCTGACAACTAGGCCCCGAAGGGAGTATTGACTAGCTTTGCTTATCCTTATATCTCTACCCAGGGTCAGTGTTATTTTCTCTTCTCTCTCTCCATGGTTTTAAATGTGTTCTCTGTAGAAACCCCTTTCTGTAGATAGTTCTATCATTCACCCGCTCTATTGAATCCTTCCTAGACCCTCTCTCTGCTCCCCTCATAGGAAGGTCTTTCCCAGAACCCGCATCTGCCACCGCCAGGAAACTACAAGAAGGTTTAGTAACAGGTTTCACTCCCTATCGTGACTCAGTGCCAGCCCTAACACCAGCTCCCTCCACTGAAACATTATCAGGCAGTCTTTGTTCCAATACCAACTCCGCCTCCGCCTGATTACTATGTGCAGGAAAGGGTAAAGAAAGTACTCCCTGGCCAGATCCTGTGTTAGTTATAACACTCGCTTCCTCCACTATGTTACATACAGTCCTCCTTTCTGTGAACCCTTCCCACCGCTAATATTCGACAGAATAGACAATTTATTTTGGCTATTCCCACCCTTTTCTGATTCCCGGGAAAAACGTTCATTGATGAACTCCAGTACTCTGTTGTCCTTGCTTTCTCTGGAGACCTCGCCATCTATCCTGTACGAGGACCAGATACCCAAACCTGCCTCAATAACAGTATCCCTTACGTCGACCAATTCACGAGTCTGTATAATCCTATAGATCTCATCCCTATAGTCCTCATATGTCTTTAATAAGCCCCCCTGGCTCCACCAACTATCGACCTTCAGCTCCTCTTCTAGTCTCGAGGCATTAACATCCATCTCTTACCTAACCCCAACTCACCTAACAAACCCTAAATCACCATCAAAACCTCTCTCAATACCACTTAACTCCAAAAACTTAAACAGATCTCAAGGGGAGGCATTGTAACTACCCTCAGGAACCTCTCTCAGTTGTGGTGGTATCCGAGTCAAGTAACCCCCAATGGCACACATTCACATATATTTTATATAGGGGATGAAAATAATTGGCAAGTAAGCATACTTGAATAAACATATTAAAGTTGGGTTACACTACCTCTAAAGTCTAGAGCACAATATAGACTATTGAAAATTGATTACATTACATATTTTCTAGAGAATAAAAATATTTTGATGAGAACAAAAATAAAATTATTAAAAATAAATTTAATCCTTACGATTAAACACAATAATCTCAATTTCCTAATCAATTTTATACTTGTGAAATACGTGAAACAATTTGTGGAGGCTATTATTAAAAAATCGCTTTAAAAGGAGGGTGGTGACAAGAAGAGGGAAGATGGCATCAAAATCTAAAACAAGTCCCAACTTAGTAGTAAGAATGCTAACCTCACCTTCATTGGTGATGCTTTGAAAATGCAGAGTACAACTCTAGTGAAGTCAATTATTAGCAAGCATGCATCTAACTGTTTGTCTGTTGCTCTATTTGACCTTGGACCTAGGTAGGAATGGACTCATGAAAAATCCTTTTTTTGGAAGGGAAACGTGGAAGAAGGAAAAAAATGTGTGAACCCCAAGAACCCTTGGATATCATTTATGTGAATGGTAATGGTAAGTTTAGTGATGGATATATATATATATATATATATATACAGGTATTGCACAAGGAAGTTATGTGTGTATTGTTGGTCCTAAGGTCTGCACTTGACTATTAAAGGAAAAAGCTAGGCCACCTATTAGTTTAGAATGATTGTTTCTTTAACTTTTTCTTGGTTGGTCAGAGGGTTATTCTATCAAGACAAAGGCAAGTTTGGGTTGGCAGAATGATATGGATGAGGGCCCTCCTTGGCTGATGGCACACTAATGACAAAACAACGAAATAATAGAAAACAAAGAGAAACAACAAACTACTCAATGAATAATCTGTTGCAAGAAGTTCAATACTTAACATATCATTTCAAGACATCAAACATGTATCCAAACACAATAACTCCCATAGGTTGTAGAAAAAAAATATTTACCAAAGCATTAGTTATTTGACAGGCTGCATATCAGTAAAAATAAGTCATAAAATAGTTGAAAGGAAATGAAATGTACGTTGCACAAATAAAAAATTGTATTCAAGATAAGAATAAAAACACACGAAGAGTTGAACGAAACACTGTAATCAAGAGTATGTTCACTAGGTAGAAAGATTTAATCCATGCATAAAATAGGTCCAACCAGTCTGTTGTATTGTTATTCTTTCCTCAAAAAATCCGACCTTTACAGTGTCCAAAAAACAACTATTTAAAAGAATTGCGAAGGCCCTCGTCCTTAGGGGATTGAGACCTCGATCTAGGGAATTGTTTGTAAAACAAAATATTAACTTCACTAAGATACCAGAATTAAACAGTAAGAGTGGTTCTTATCACACACAGAAGACCAATCTTGCATCTAATCTAGGAAAATGTTGGACTTAATCAAATAACAACTACTAGTGTCTCTGCGACAGAACTGATGCATGTGTTGGAGGAACCGAGTTGGTCAAAGATAGGCCTCAGAGTGATAGAGTAGAGTTCTATGTTGAATGACAGCATGTCTGCGATTTGTTCGAGGCCACTGGAGATAACCGGTTGCATGAGCCGAGTTGTTGAAGTGTTTTTGGCACTAACCTGCGTCAATCTGTAACTGAGACTTAGTTCTCTGTCTATGACTGAGCTTTCGAAAGCCAAGTGCACTCTGTATTGACCCCGTCAGCTGCCATCTGCATATGTGAAATATCTTCGCTGGAATGGTTTTTGGCCCATCGGACATGAGCGGACACATGGAGACGAGCATCCAATCGGGGGATGGAATGAATGGACGTGAGGGTAGATGACGTCTAGTGAGGGATGCAGGTGGAGCATAGGGAGAGGAGGGTTAGATAGGTTGGGAAGTGAGTGGAAAATAGGTGGCGAAAGGAGAGAGGGGGCGGTATTGAAAAACAACCTGAGAGGNAAGTGGATTAGAGAGGGGGGGTCTGAGTTCTTGAGGACCATTGATCTGGAGAGGTGGGCCACCGCCAATGGAGATCAGCATGGGGTTTAACGAAGGACAAGTGTCAGGTGGTGAGAGGAGCGAGGGTAGTGAGTAGGATGAGGGGAGATGACGTGTGAGGTGACGCAGTGATCTAATGTCATTCAAGCACGTGATTGCGGGAGCTGTTGAGGGTGGTTTGGATTTAGACCGCCTTTGGGCTCGCAATTCACCAGAAGCTGCCACGTACCCTTCCAACAAAACCATGGTTTAAATTGTGGGACTACTCTGGAAAATTAACATCCAGGCAGTTTCCATCCCCTCAATGAACTATAGTCGTCGATCTTGTTAGTGTCAGAAGTCACTTCTGGATTGCAGCAAGAGTAAGCCTGATGCCCATCAGTTTATGTCACTATTTGTTGATAAAGGGTGATGAATGGAAGTAAACTCAGAACAATATCGTTCTAACTCAAAAACTAGGCCAGACATGCACAAGCAGATGAGGTATTGGTTCAACTTCAGACAGTAAGTTGTAATAAGGGTGAGTAGGAGGAAGACTTCTGTGAGGAAATGCAAAGGCCTGCTATAGGCATCGATCTTCTAACAGCCTGTAGAAGAAAACTTTGAACACAAGAACCTCTTATATTCAAAAGTAGAAACACTAAAAGAACATAACAGCGTTATAATAAATCCTTTATCATAACACAGTCACAACGATTCATGTGAATCAATCAATTGTGAACCCTTTTAGTATGAGATTGAAACCAGATGAAAAATAGAGTTGCCTTACATTGAACAAGAAAATTTCATATGCAGATACATAGCCAGGAAAACCAGTGCTTCATTAAAACATTATAGTCGGGAGCTCTGCTCTACCATCCATCCTCACAAAAATACAAAAACTGAGCATATATACTTAGAGCAATTCACCACCTTGGTAGCAGCAGGGTAGCTGAGACATTAAAGTCCAAACTAGCGTGTGCAGGCTCCTCTGGTCAGACGAGGACATCAGATCGGCATGGCTTCTTTAGGAAAACCTGCAAACATGACGATCTTGGGCAGACTGCCTGCCAGAACCTCCATGCCTTACATTTAAGGAGTGAGGCAAGGTTTCAACCACCACCTCCTACCTTTATTTATCTCTAGCAGGGATCAGGATCGAGGCCGAGTTGAATTGGCACCTGGAGAGCGCGATGACGCCTCTTGCAGCTAAACCTGGTGCTTTGTCCCTTTGCGCAGCTCTTTCTATCACCCCAAGTGACCACGGGTTGTGACCCTATGCCTATCTCCAAAGGCACTTTTTTCATTTTGCGTTTTGGCGATTTCAGATGCAGTGGAGGAGAGACCCCCTGTCTTTCAAAGTCTCGGTAGCCGAAATGCCGAAACGACTTTTACATTTCACGTTTTGGCGATTCTAGATGCAATGGAGGATCCACCCCCTGTCTTCAAAGTCCCGATAGCCGAAATGTAGAAACGGATAATCATTTCGTATTTCGACGATTCTAGATGCAGTGGAGGAGCGACCCCCTGTCTTTCAAAGTCCCGGTAGCCGAAATCCCAAAATGGCTAATCCACAATCAATGGTCGGATTTGATTTAATATGGACGGTCACGATGGACCTTAATGTATTTTGGGGAGTCTCCCACTGGGAGTTCTCATTCCTTTTCTCTCAACCCTTATATTTCAAAGTCCCGGTAGCCGAAATGGCGATCGGACTTAATCGTACGCCACGTATCCTTCAAGATTAACGGTCCCGATTCTTTCGGGGATTCTCCCACCGAGAGCTCCAAAATCCCTGAAATGTCGACTAGCTGCCACTTGTCCCCCTTATTTAGGACCCACCTTTCCATACGACCCTATGCTATGACCGTAGGCCTGCACCCAAAGGCACCTTTGCATTTCGCGTATCGTGGGTGGAAGGGAGTCGACCCTTGTATTTCAAAGTTCCAGTAGCCGAAATGGTGACCGGACTTAATCAGGCGCCATGTGTCCCAACTGGATCGAACGACCATGATCATTTCGTGACTTTGGCCCTAAGAGATGAGCCCATGCGCTAAACCTCGTGCAACTCCATGGCACTGGCTTACCCGATGACCGTCGATCTGCTCCATCGATGGATCTTCGCCGCTAAAAAGCAAAAATGCCTGCCTGCTTGGTTTTTAACCCAAAAATAGAGGTTTTATGCATGTTGCGCTTGGGCACTCATGACTACGACCTTGGATAACTTCATTTTATGGGTCATAAGCCCCATTTCATCTATTTCTCACCAAGGACACGAATCCAGAGAGAAGTTTCCCCCTTACAAGAATATGTGCTAACATTAGGCTCCATGGGGGATAGAGTCCTCCCTGTGAGGTTCTAAGAACTCTTTGTAGTATCAGTGCCTTGTTTTTGGGCTATGGAGTCATTTATTAAGCCGAAAATAAACAGAAAATCAATATTTACAAAAACAAAGGAGTCGTCTAAGGCTCAAACAAAACATTTCTTCAGGAAATACCCATTTACTAGGCCGTTAAAAATTTCTTCACCCTCCAAATCCTACAACCTGTACGTGTTATTTAAGAATACTTCAGATATTTTGAAGGGCCCGATCCAGAGGGCATCAAATTTGTTGTGTTTGCCCCTATCCTGCCTGGGTGCATCCCACTTAAGCACCAAATCTCCCAGCTCGAATTCCTCCTTCCTGACCTTCTTGTCAAAGGCCTGCTTGATCTTCTGTCGATGACTATGAGCCATGTCCATTACCTGCTCCATGATCTGTTGCACTTCCACCAATTGATGAATTCTTCTGACCATATGGTCTGGCTCTCCTTCATGATCTTGAAAGAATTTCGCTACAGGTAAAGCGAGCTGAGTGGGAAACACATCCTTTGTCCCATAAACAAGTTGAAAAGGTGACGTGCCCAGGGACTTCTTTGTTGTCACTCGATCGGCCCATAGAGCGAATTTGAGATTTGAATCCCAAGCCCTCTTATTGTCTTCCAATAATCTTTTAATGAGTTTGATTAGACTTTTATTGGAAGATTTTGCTAGTCCATTTCCTTGAGGATAATAGGGAGTGGAGTGAATTAGTGAAATCTTGAACTGCTCACAGAACTTAACTAGAGGCTTGGACTTGAAAGAAGCAGCATTATCGGTGACAATTCTATTGGGACAGCCAAATTTGGCTATGATATTCTCCAGGAAGATGATAATTACCTTGTGTGAAGCACTCCTGGTGGGGGTGGCTTCTATCCACTTGGTGAAATAGTCTGTTGTAGTCAGGATCCATCTGTGTTGGCCACTTGAAGGAGGATGAATTTCTCCAATGTAGTCCAACCCCCACTGTTGAAAGGGTGTTGAAGCTACTACAAGATTTAGTGGCAGAGATTTGAGCTGTTGCTTTCCTGAGAACCTTTGGCATTTGATCCAAGCTCTGACTTCTCTGCAGACATCAGTGAATAAGGTGGGCCAGTACTACCCAGCCCTGAGAATTTTGTGAGTCGTGGTCTTCCATAAATGATGCCCTCCACAAAGGCCGCTATGGAAATCAAAAATAACTTTCTAGGCTTCCTGTGGATTCAGACACCGCAGAAACACCCCTAGAGGGTCTCTCCAGTACAAGACTTGGTCAATAAGGCAATATCTGATCGCCTTGAGCTTTAAAGATCTTGCCTTACTTTTTCCCATTCCATCAGGAGGGTTCAACTCTTGCAAAAAGTACAAAATGTCTCTGTACCAGGTGCATTCTGCTAGTGATAAGCCACCCTGAGAGCTTTTGTTGGACGACTCAACTTGCTAATTTCCTAAGCAAACATTGATGAAGCTAACCCCCAAGGTCTTGCAATTGGATTCAGCCAGTAGCTTGGCTAAACCCTGCCCTTTAACCAACTTGGTGGGATTTATCTCCAGGTCAAACTCAAGGATCTTGGCAATCCATTTACCTCTTCTCCCATCTATGTCAGGTTGTATAAGGATGTCTTTCACAGATGCTAAAGGAACATATGCAGTCACTCTTGAGTGCAAGACATAGACTCTGGAAGCTTTGAGATCTTTCACCAAGGCATAGGCCTGCTTCTCCATGATCTCATACCTAATTTTTGCATCTCTTAATGCCTTAATGAAGAAGGAAATGGGTTGTTCTCGCCCTTCCTCATTTTTCTTTAAAAGACCGTTGCTACTGTATCAAAAGAAGCAAAAGAAAAAACTAGGAAATACTTGGAATAATCAGGACTGATCAGCACAGGTGCCTCAGTCAATGCCTTTTTTATTTGGACAAAATATTCCCTAGGTTCAGCAGTCCATTTTACTTCATTTCCCTTTCATGTGTTTCACCAACTCAACAAAATTTGAGACGAACCTCCTCAGAAAGTTAATCTTCCCTAAAAAAGCCTGGACTTCCTTTCTAGACCTGGGAAGTGATAGGGTCTGAATTGCCTCTACCCTGCTGGGATCAATTCTCACTCCCTCTGTTGATACTATATGGCCTAACAACTTCCCCTCCTTCATAGCAAACAAAGATTTCTTGGGATTTAAGGAAAGGCAAAACCTCCGGCATTTCAAGAAAACTTTCCTCAAGTGACAGCGGTGCTTTTTATCAAACCTGGAGAAGACTGTGATGTCATCCAGATTGATCACCACAAACTGATCTTTCTCCCCGATGAAGGCTATGTCCATGGCTCGCTGAAATGTTGCTCCTGCATTCATTAATCAAAAAGGCATTTTGTCATACATGAATGTGCCCCAAGGAGTGGTGAAGGTTGTTTTTTCTCTGTCCTCAGGCATGACTGATATCTGATTATAGCCAGAAAAACCATCAATCATGGATATCCTAGATGCACCAGTTACCCTCTGCAATATGTGTTCCATGTTGGGCAAGGGATAGTTGTCTTTCTTTGAGCTCCTGTTCAGGTTCCTGAAATCAACACAGAGCCTGATTTCTCCACTTTTCTTCCTCACCGGGACCAAATTGGCTACCCAGTCAGAATATCTCAAGGGGACAATGATTTGGGCATCTAACAACTTCTTCACTTCTCTCTCCATGACAGACAACAACATGGGATTTATCTGTCTTAGCTTCTACCTAAATGGCTTAGCCTCTTCCTTCAGTGGGATCTTGTGTTCAATGACAGATGTGTCATATGTCTTGAGGTCTTCATACGTCCATGCAAACACATCAGAAAATTCTCTTAATAACTCGGTATATTCGGTCCTCTATTCTTTGGTCAAACTGCTTGACAACTTGACAAACTTAGGCTCCTCCTGTGTGCTGATGTTGCACTCCGCTGTATCAACATCTCCATTTGAAAACCTACCCTTTACTGCCACATCATTTCCATCAAACAATCTTTCTAAAGGGACTAGTCCCTTCGGAATGTGATTGCTAGTCAAATGAATAATATGGTGATTAGCAATTTTATTTCAAAATATCTCAGGGTGAGGGTGACTTTCAAGATCAAGATCCTGATCAATGTGCACTGCAAAAAATTCATTGACAGACTGAAGAAATTTTTTGATTTCAAGATCATCTTCGAATACCTTCCAATTCTTGATATTGTCCGGAACAAATGGCCTATATCTTATCTCAACATCATATTTGATCTTAGGCGGCAGAGGGATCCTGAACAGACTAGCTGAGACAACTAAGGAATCGGCCAAAGTATTTTCCTCTCTTGGAATAAAAGAAATGTTGAAAGCTGAGAAGAAATTATCAATCAGGTCCCACACCTCATTTTTGTAACTCCTGAGTCGAGGATGCTTAGCCCGATAAGCATTTCTGACTTGTTGTATTAACAATTGGTCATCTTTAAACACTGCTACCTCCTCAATTCCCATTTCTTTTGCAGCCCTTAAA
Source organism: Picea engelmannii (assembly GCA_009831015.1). Classification (NCBI taxonomy): domain Eukaryota; kingdom Viridiplantae; phylum Streptophyta; class Pinopsida; order Pinales; family Pinaceae; genus Picea; species Picea engelmannii. The sequence goes on along the minus strand of ML785661.1, from coordinate 113,585 downwards.
CCCAGAACAAGAGCTTCATATTCTGCCACATTATTGGTAGCTTCAAACTCTAGCTTGTATGACAGGGATGTGGTTTCCTGACAAGGTGACACAAAAACCACTCCAGCACCAGCACCTTCTCTAGAACAAGTTCCATCAAAGAACATCTTCCAAACAAAGGTGGTTGGAGGAGGTATCTCGTGATTAAATATGTGTTTATTTCTGATTTGAAAAGGGGCTTCAGGAGAATCAGTGAGCTGCAATAAACTAGACCCCAAATCAGTGTCAAGTGCAAAGATAGGATGATTGGTGGGGTCTGCTTCATCACTAACAATGTAGGCCAGCTGAGCTTCTCTGTACAACCTCATGTATTACCCTCCAAAGACTGGAATGGTGGCATATCTGAGATCCATCTGTAATATTCCTCCAAGTTTTTTAATCCAAGATGTTTCTCTTAAGGAAAGAAGCTCTCGCACGCCCAAGCGACCTCCCATGGCAGGAGAAAAGAAAGATGATGGGACAGGAGATCCTTTCAAACTGTTGATTGAGGAAGCCCTCACGCAACAGAGGAATCAGATGATGGATAGTTTCGCGCAAATCCTTCAGCGGCTACCAACAGGCGACGCATCTTCTTCGAATGGAGGCGCCGCCCCCTTCAAGGTACAAATAAACTTTGATATTCCTATATTTGAAGGTCAGATAGATGCATATGATGTAGACAAGTGGTTGAATCTACTAGAAAGGTATTTTTCTATCCATAACTTTTCGAATAAAGAAAAGATTGCTTTTGCACTCCTCAAAGTTGTTCCCCATGTCAAAGATTGGTGGGAAACTTTCTGTGAGCAAAAGGAAACAGAGGAAACCACATTATTTTCAGTCACAACCACCTGGGAATCCTTCAGGGATGTTATTAAGGAACAATACTACCCTGTCAGAATTTATGACGACCTGTATACCAAATGGACCACACTGCCGCAAGAAAGAGACCAAGCAGTGACAGATTTCACAAATATCTTCCATACCTTGCGCACCAAGTTGGGTATCAAAGATTCGGAGCGACATATGGTGCTCAAGTATCACGGTGCTCTTCATAGATACATCCAGACCAAAATGGAATTTATGGACATCTCATCCTTGGTCACGACCTACCGATATGCCGTCAAAATCGAGCAAAAGCTCAAACAAAAGACGCGGAAAATTGGGCCTGGGAACCCCTCACAACAAAAGTCAGGAAAGGGTGGCCCCAACCCACCAAACAAAGGATAGAGGAAATATGGATAGTATCAGGACAACCAATCCAAGCCGCAAGCAAAGAAGGACACCGGAAAGACAAAGAAAGATACTGGGAAGTGGTGCGACTTCCATAAGAGCCCTTGGCATAACACTGCTGACTGCCGCTCAAAGCAGTTGCTGGTGGCCAAAGTGAAAGCCTCTAAATCAGATGAATATTGTGACTCTAAGCCAGAATTAGAAAGGGGAAGACGGATAATTGACGCGGAACCCAGTGCCACCGTTGCTACCACCAAGCTCCAGCCTGGTGAACCAGATGAGCCAGAAGAAGGAGAGCGCCTCTTCCATTCACAGATGTGGGTAAAAGGCACCCTGCTGCACTTCATCATTGATAGCGGTAGCCAGAAGAACCTCATCTCGATGGCCACCCACCTTTTCCAAATGGCTCAAAATAGTTTTCTGACAATTTTGGCAATTTACTATTTTTAGCAGTTTTAACTTCCGGGGCCATTTTGAGGGCCTAAATGAAGGTTTTTCGGGATAGAACTCCTCATTGATAACTAAAGGCATGATTGAGCCCCCAAAATGAATCTCCTCGATGATACCTTTCCAACGGGCTATCACACGCCTAAAACGAAGATCGTATGCAAAAGTTACGACCCCGGGAAGTTGATGTACTAACTTACCCAAACGGTGCCCACATGACTTTTGGCACTTCATCTCCTAGGGTTAGGTTTTTGGATGTCTAGCGTTTTTTACATTCTTGCTTATTGTAAAAAGGCCTTCAAAGCCTCATTGTAACCTTCCTCTTGTGAATGCGCGTTGCCTTCACATCTCTTCTCAGAGATAAGCCGCCACCATTCCAGCAAGCTTGTTTCCGCTGCATTTTACAGTTTCAGCTTATTTCATTATTGAATAGAAAACCAGTTTTACTATATCTCTGTTATTTTTTGTTAAGCACCTATTAATAATATGTATTCATTTCATTATGCTCATAAAATCTGGATCAGTGGTATCAGAGCAGTTTTCTCCTTGTCGTCTTAATGCATGTCCCCAACGAGGTCGGAATATAAAGAGTTGGGCCTCAAGCTTGTTTCTCTTGAGGAAAGAAGCTCTCGCACGCCCAAGCGACCTCCCATGGCAAGTGAAAAGAAATATGACGGGATAGGAGATCCTTTCAAACTGTTGATTGAGGAAGACCTCATGCAACAAAGGAACGAGATGATGGATAGTTTCACCTCTTGAACCAGACGAGCCAGAAGAAGGAGAGCGCCTCTTCCATTCACAG
>ML785661.1:81408-101761 GCA_009831015.1 Picea engelmannii | reverse complement strand
CCCCCCCCCCCCCCCCCCCCCAACATCGGGTGAGAACCTCTGAGACCAACAGTGCTCACACAAGGTATACCACCAATAACTTCGCAGACAAGGTGACAATTCCCATGATAAGAGAGACTATGAACAGAGGACCAAGGCTTCATTTTGGTCCGATAACAATACTTAGAACACGCATGGTATAAGCCTCGTGGTCTTCCCTGTCAACTGAAGAATGCTGAGATAAAACAGAGCCAAGAAATAGCAATCAACTTTAAGCAAGCCCTTTGGCATAATGGCTATCATAACCCCCTGGGCAAACACCAGTAACATGAATGAACCCATACCCAAGTGAACGATACGCAATGACACAAAGTGTTTCAAACCTAGCAAACCCCATAACAACAAACAAATGGGTATGATGATAAGAAAGCATGGAGACAACCAACCAATCTAGACTGGATGAAAACCCTTCAACCAAGACCAATAAGGATGACAGAGAGCCTTCATGGCTTCTAAACTCAGAATTCAAACATTATTTCAATGAAACCACACCAACCATTCATTCCATAAAATATCACAAATTTACACAGTTGCCAGACTTAAGGAAAGCAAAGACCCATACATCATCGAGCCAATATCTATTTCATAACCAGAGCGAGTTCATGGATGGTGAAAAGACATACCTGTAACCACGAAAATCTTAAAACATGAGCTTGGTCGAGCAGTTCTTCCTCTGCTTGAAAATCAGAGCTTACCCACAATGAACACAATTGAACAATAGCCAAGGTGACGGTCAGTGAAGGGGTATGGAGTGACGTGCAATAAATGCACATTGCCTCCATCCTCCAGTCATTCAATTCCTTAGTACACGCCAGCCCACTAATCCATTAATTCATTCAATTAAACCATGCATCGAAACCAACATCCACTAAAGTCCAAGAGCACCACCCTATGTGATATTAACCACTGCCAACCATACTATAGCGCATATCACATGTGGTTCCATATAACTCAATAAATCGTATAGCCATTAACCCATTAGCTAGGACTAACAACAATCCATTTAAACTTCAAAATGCATAGTGCAGCATCGTATAACATAGTAACATAGTTCATCTCTTGTGGATTTTGTTCAAATTGTCTTATTTCTTTTCAATTACTCTTATTCCTTTTCAATTTCTCTTATTTATGGTTACTGTTAGCGATCAAAAATGCACTGGCATTTTTGAAAGAGTGATCCCTAATCTTGTAAGGAATATTTGACTAGCTTCCCAGGCTCCAAATGAATATTTGAAAGCACCATTGGAAAGCTTAGGATTTGTAGATGTCAATCGATTATTTAAGCACGCAAAACAGACTCTCCATGACCGAGAAATTTGATTTTGAAAAAATATGCGCTTTCACCAGCGCAGAAGGCAGAATTATAACCAGTTAGCTGGTGAAAGCTCCGCCTTTCACCAGCTAAGGAGAGGATTTTCGGGTAAATTAGCTGGTGAAATCCTGTCACGGCCAGAATAGCCAAATTTTTGCCCAGATCGGGATTTTTTGGGTTTGAATGGTTTGAAATCTTCTTCAATAAGCTGGTTATGAATTATCAAATCAAAATCTGAAGGCCATTCTTGGAGATGAAAGTCAAAAGGGAATTTTTTGACTAGATTTGGTCATTTTCAAGGGCAAAATGATAGGAATCAAATGACACATCATCCAATTCAAATTTTATCTTTGGAGAACCAAATCAAACAGCCTTGGGAGGCTAAAGCTGCACTTCATCAGCAATCTACTATTTTTAGAGATCACTAAATAGGACCTTTCCTATTTTGTTTTGATTTTCCATTCTAGATCCATTTTTATAGGATCTCATCCTACACTTGTTGTATCTATTTTGATTTGACTATTTTTAGTAAATCTGATTCATCTTTCAAGGATCTAGATTTCATCTTGTAAGGCTATAAAGCCAAAAACATTTGGAGCACTAAGTGGTTAAAACTGGGATACATTTTGGTGCTATTGTATAGACTCTTTTGATACAATAAAATTGCAGTTCCCTTTCATTTTCAATATCAGAATATCCATGTTTCCATTTCCGTACTTCATTTCAGTTTATTTTAGCTTATGAAGACTGTTATCTCTTTATTGAGCTTATAGATTTGAATTGAAGGATCTTCTTTCTGTCTTGTATTAAGCCTTACACCCAACTGTATTTGGCAATCAAGATTACTGTTCTTCATCCCCCCTTTCAAATTATTTGATCTGATTATTGTTTCCTGAAAGCATTGTTTCTTTAGAAGTAAAATGAGTTGTCTATTACAGTGATCTTTAAAGACCCCATTGTTCCAAGCATATTTACACATTCTCTTAAGTTACCAAGCATCCTTAGTCTACAACCCTAAGGAGTTTCTTGGAGTGATAACAGTTACTAACATGTATCTTTTGCAGGTGGCACAAGTAATAATTCAAGGAGTAAATGGAAAGGTAACAATGGATATCATAAGCCATTTCAATACGACATGAGAGCCTATAGCGACAGAACAATCATGCATTATCCATCGTCCATTTGTCGCGAATAGAACCAACATTGATCATCAATCATGCTCAAACCTGTAAGCAATGCCGAACATTAGTAAAAAAACATCAAATAAGAACCAGATCTGATCCTCCAATCTACAAGGGCGTGTCGCCTACTAGTATTATATATATCATTAGCTTATAATTAATAGGCATTAGCAATACTTTGCGGGCGAAATCCTCGTTGCGATTTTAATCGTCAACGGTATGTTTTGAAATTACCCTTATGTTAAAAATCTCTATTCTTTATTTTTCACATTGAGTTACATTAAGGCTACTACTACTTGAAGAACTAGTACTTGCAATAGAATCCTTAGCTTGAAAACCCATGGTTGTGATTTTTGTTTCATCTTCCGAATCAGATCCTAAATCTTGTTGTACAGTTGCAATAATGTTTGGATTCTCTTTGTTGTTGAAATTTTTGGGTCTCTTTTCAAGATGAAGTTTCCAACAATGGTCTTCATCATGGCCATCCTTTGAACAATGTTTACATGAGAGTTTCTCTCTCTCTTTCTCGACTGAAGCATTTTTATTTCCATTTTCTTCAAACTTCCTCTTTCCCTTGTCTCCATTATTAAAAGACTTTTTTTCCCCCCTCTTGAGGATCATTCCTTCCTCTTGCCTCTAAATGAGTTTCATGTACACAAACTTCATCTAGATTTGAAGGGTTAAACATAAGTATTGTATGCCTCAAGTAGCTATGCAAACCTCCAATGTATTTGAGTAAAGTTTCTTGAGAAAATAAATCTATACCCAAAACCAAAGCTCTTTTCCTAAATTCTTGAGTGAATCTTTGCACATCTTTCCCTTTAGCTTGCCTACAGCTTTGCCAATCCATAATAGCTTTCTGCATGTATGCTAATGGATAAAATTGCCTTTTAAGTGTAACAATTAAATCACTCCAAGAGGATAAAATTTTACCATGTTTCTTCATGTCCTCTTGAGTTTTGGCTTCCCATCAAATGAGTGTTGCACTGTCCAATATTAAAGAAGCAAGTTGAATCTTAGTTTCATCATCTTGGATTCTTAGTATTCTACAATGCACTTCAATTTGACAAAACTAGTTATCCAATTTCTCAGCATTTACCTCTCCATTGTACATTGGCAATTCAAACTTAATATCAAGCTTTAGTAAAGGAGCTTGTGGAGGAGTTTTACCATGTTCTTTTGGAGAATTTGGAGGTGGTTGTGAAATGGTGGAAGAGGTGGAAGATGAAGGTGAAAGAGGTGGAGAATCACCATTCCCTCCATTTCCTTTTGGAGTTTTATCACCATTGTCTCCATTTGCCTTTGGAGGGTTGGAGCTTTCACCTTGCAATCTTGCATTTCTTTCTTCAAACAAAACTTTCACCATCTCAGTCATATCATAGAAATATTTTCTGAAAGTTTCCTCCTCTGAAGGAAGAGTTCCATGACTCTCCTCATGAACCATACTTGGTGAATATATCCTTGAAGCTTGAGGTGATTTGACAGTTCTCCTTCTTGACAGTTTTGAACGTGGCTTTACAAGTTGACCTTCTCCTCTTGTGAGCTTCAACCTTGTAAGCATCACAAAACAAAACACTTGCAAACAATCAAACCTTCAAAAACATGTGCTTTGATACCAACTTGATCTGAAAATGAAGAAGACTTGTATATTTTAAATTATTTGTAAGTGTTAATTATGTGTTCTTGGGAAAAAGGATCAATTTGCAAACACATAAATTAAAGAGTTTTCACACTTAAGATGCACATAATAGCCAACAATTAACAACCATCAGTAAACACATAACACAACAAATGGTAAAGGAGTTCACCCCTCTCTTGGGCTACATCTCCCGGTCCAGCTTCCAATGGATATTTTATATTAGTTTCTCAAAGTGCTAAAAACAGTGCTTTACAGTGCTCAAAATGCCAAAAAGATGGCTCCAATGGCTCCAAAACATCCAAAAACCCATAGTTGGGCTCTTTCTGTACCTGGTTTGGCCAAAAAATGAAGAAGATGTCCTCCTGGAAAGTTTCCCCTTCAAGGTTGATGTCTATGATTCTCCAATTCGCACATGTGTGTGACTAACCCGGCTCCCGTAGGGTTACTGGACCAAAAACCTAGCACCACGTGGATCCCGCAAATCATGGCATAATGTCGAACTGTTAGCGTGTTTAGTGCCCCCTTGGGCGGAAGTGTTGGTCGCATGGGGGGGCATGTGGCCACGTCCCAGTGCCTAACCCACATACAGTTGTACTCTCGTGCTCTAGGGTCATGTGGTACCATTCCCGCGCCTTCTAGGCTAAACCTTTGTGGATATCAACCGCACATGCCAAAGGTTATATGGGGGGTCGTATTTGGTGGTTTGAACCGGGGGATGGGGCTAAACTCCGACCATTTTCTTCGCCGCCCATATTCCAATTCAAATTCAAATATATATGAGGTTGTATATGGTTAAGAAATAACCTACGGGCGGGATGGTATCCTGGGCCCCGCCAAACCTTTGACGTGTCCACCCGGAGGTTGGGGGTTCGACCCCCGCGGACTTCACCACATTTTATTCACTAAAGGGGTGCCATGTGGCACCATATTACTTGCTACACAGACGCCGCGTCTCAAGACACCATTCGCCCATGTATCTGCCACCTAACCTGCTAACTCAACACTTCCACGTCACTATACGATCGTATGGACTGTGCGATCAGTTGCCTCGCCAGCATTGTACGAACTGTACAGTCAGCAAAATTTTGCATGTTTGGAAAAATGGAAAGAACATGATATCTCACTAATATGACGTCCGTTTGAACTCATTCAAGTTGAATTGGGATCGTGAGGACGAGGCCTACACACGTGTCTGTTTTGAAGAAATTCCAAGCACTTTAATCTTTTGAGCAAAATTTGATTCCCTGGATCAGAAAGCATTGGGGTTGAGCACAAGCGTTGCTTCAAATAATTGAACGCTTGTTGTTGGGATAGGCCCCACACAAACTTTTCCTTACCATTACCCCTGGTTACTTGGCTGAGGGCCCATGCAATATGGGAGAATCCCAACATGAACCTACGATAGAATTTTTAGCAAGGCATAAGAAGCTCCAAAGCTCAGTGAGTCTGGTTGGGGTTGGCCAGTCACGGATGACCTGGATCTTGGCTGGATCCACATCCACACCATGCTCATCAACAATGTAGCCTAATTATTGGACCTTGTCCATGCCGAAAGAGCATTTTTCCAAGTTGGCATATAGCTTGTGCTGCAACAAACTGTGCAGAACTTGTTGAATATGTTGCAAGTGTTCCACCCAAGTCTTGTTGTAGTTGAGGATGTCATCCAGATACACCACTACAAAATAATTGGTGAAAGTTCGCAAGATATCATCCATCATCCTCATGAAAGTTGTTGGGGAATTTGTCAAACCAAAGTGCATGACCAACCATTCAAAAAGACCTTCTTTTGACTTGAAGGCGGTCTTCCATACATATGTCTGCTCTATTGGGACCTGTTGGTAACCAGACTGTTGGATTACTGAGAGGGGGGGTGAATCAGTAATAGCGTAATTATAATCCTTTTTCTTCAAATAATCCAAGTGTTATATCAATGTAGAATGATTATCCAATAATGAGCAATAAGAAATGAATAATCACACACATACACAGTACACCAGTGTTTTATGTGGAAACCCAAATCGGGAGAAAACAACATAATGGTTTTTCTTATATGTCTTGAAGAATTACATTCATTGGAAGCACCAACTTCCTTTGTTTTCCAACTGCAACTGGAAGGAGGCTCCAACCCCCTAGTTTCTCAGGCTACAACCTGAGGGAAGCTCCAACTCCCCGATTCTCTTGCTACAACCCCCTATGTTCTCCGGCTACAACCGGAAGGTGGCTACAACCACCTGTCCTTGCCCCGTCCAACCGCCCTGAAGAAGAAGTATAATGATGGAACCACTATCACACTATCACTGTGACATATACCGATGTAAACCTGTACCAATAAACCTGAACCATGCATCAACCTGTACCTCAACCTGTAATCAACCTATACCATAAACAAGTGCATCAACCATGCACCAAACTGTACCAAACAACCTGTAATCAAAATGTACCATAAACAGGTGCAACCAACCATGTACCAAGTATGTGCCAATCATGTCTTAATTACTCATCAATATGTACCAACATCACCAACTATACACCTCATGTATGTGCCAACTCATCAACTACTTGTCTCAACCATGTACCCAACTTGTACCTCAACCAAAATCCATCATCAATTTCATCATCCAAATATGATTTGTAACTCTATAATAGACCTGGTGTATATGATCACATACCTGCAAACCTTCCTTAACTTTAACAACAAGAGACTAACATTTTCATCAAACTTTTCTTTAGTCTCACATGACTAGTTTTGGATTAGTCAACAACCCTAACTTGAAATAATCATAACTTTGTACCTATAATGAAAAAATATCTTAAACTGATACACAATGTTTTTCAATGCATTTAATGCAATTCCTCCAGGTGTCACTACTTGGAACCTCTCAGAAAAGGAGTTATAGCAAAAATGGCATACCTTGTTGAATTCTAGCTTATTCTAGAGAGCGACCTTGTAGAGAATGCCCCACACGGAATGTTTGTTGAATTGATCTAAAACTATTACAACAAATAATACCAATTTTACTCTAACCAACACATTTTGTCTTACTGAATTTGGATCTGTTATGAAGAAGTTATGACATTTTTACCCGAAACACCTGTTTTTGACTAGTTTCAGGACTAGCCACAAACCCTATTTTCCACGGAGTGTAACTCCACAAATACAACGACCCACAAGATGAATTTTTTACCACATATACTTGGATATGTTCCCTCAATGGAATAGCAATTTCACGGTCTGAAGCATTATATAAAAAAAAATTAGTGCAAAAATGGTGAGATGACCTGTAAATAACATACCTTAGAAAGCATCATCAAAATAATTTATCCTTCCTTGAATTTCGGCCTTCTTTTCTTCACCTTCCCTCATAAATTCGGCTTATATATCCTTTGGTTACCTCAGACACCTATAGGTATTCAGTATTCTCAAGTGTATCTAAAATGAGAGAGCCTTGCCTCTTATTTATACTCTCCAAGTAGCTTCCTTAAAAACATCTTCTAGGTCACTTTGCCCACTTTCCTTATTTTAGGGTTAAACCACTTCTAATTTATCCATTAAATTTATTATTTAAATAATTTATTTTGTATTCACTTTGAATTATAGTACACTCATCAATTCACTTTATTATTTACCTTCTAAAATCTCTTAAACCACTTTGACTACTTTGACCTTTTGGGGCTTCTAGATGACATAAGAGGGTCCTCCAACTTCGTAAGGCCATAACTCTCAAACCGTGAGGCGTTATGTGACGTTCCACATACCACCAGAAATGGAATGGCATGTACCATCCATATAGAATGGTATTACCTAGAAATATATCAAAACTCATACCATTATCCATCAAACAAACTTGGGTCCATTACCCAAACCTGGGTTCTCCAACTTCTCATGGCCATAACTCTCTAACCTTTAGGAGTTATGTGACATTCCACATACCATCGGAAATGGAATGAAAAGAAATATCCATCTACGATAGTTTCAATGAAAAATTCACTGACCTTCATCTCATTATTCGAAAAATAATCATGGGTTCTCTAACCATACTTCTAGGATAACTCAATCCGCAAAGCGTCTTCCCGTGAGGGATTTCACCATAAGGGGAACACTTTGGAGTTCATCCATTTCTACTTATTATCAACCATGACAAGACAATAACGATTCATCTTTACATCAAACAATCTTGGGTCCATTGCCCAACCTTTGTGCTACGGGGCTTTCTTCAAGGGTTGACATCAATGACAACCAACCTTAATCAACATAGAATTTAGATCAATCTTACTAAAGTATTTGGCCCCCTTGAGTTGATCAAGGAGATCCTTGATTCAGGGAATCGGGTACCAGTTCCTGACTGTGATTTTATTTAGGGCCAATTAATCAATGCAGAGTCCTCGGTTCCCGTCTTTCTTCTGCACCAACACAATTGGGCTTCCACAAGGTGATGAGTTGGGTCAGATGTGCCCCTTGTGGAGCAGTTATTGGATCTTATGCTTGATCTCCTCATTTTCTAACAGAGAGTGGTGATAGACTGGCCCATTGGGTAGTGGTGTGTCGGGAGTCAGATCAATGGAATGATTGACCTGATAGTGCAGAGGTACCCCAGTAGGTGATGAGAAGATGTCTTTGTATTCTTACATGACCTTATCCACTTGCTTCTGTTGCGTGGAGAGGTCGGCGGCAGAGGCCATGGATGTGGTTGCAATCTTTCGCTCACTCTAAGAGCGAATCACAAAGAAGACAAATTTCTCGATCTGAGAGATGACCTTCCTGTAGTGCTTGGCAGAGATCAAAGAAATAGCACTAGGTAGGACTACCTCGGGTATCTTGTACAATTTCTTGTTCAAAGTAATAATAACATTGTGAGGCCCGTAGGGGTGTAGACCGATTGGCAAGTGCCATGTAAATGGAAGGAAATATGTAAAAAGAGGTCTCAAGGTCGATTCTCACCCCGATTTACTCGGAGGGCATGCTTGTGGGCTGTGCATTTCTCCCTAGGGGTTATAAGGCAGCCGACAGGATTCGACCCCATGTCATGCGAGTACGATACTGTCGTTGTTACCGATTCCCCTAGTTACAAAAAAAAAATAATAACATTGTGAGGCCTAGACTCATATACAACATTACGTTTCCATAAATAAGGTTGGCCCAAAATAACATCACAAATTTCAAGGGGAGAAACATCACACAATACCTCATCTTTGAATGGCTTGATGTCATATGTCAGGCAACATTATTGGTTGATGCGAAGATCGCTTCCTTAACGGAGCCATCCGATGGTGTAGGGTTGCAGATGGGATGTTTTCAGTAGGGATAGCTACTTGAAGACCTTCGATGAGATTAGGTTCTTTTGGCTACCGCTATCAATGATGAAGTGCAGCGGAGTGCCTTTCACCCACATCTATGAATGAAAGAGGCGCTCGCCTTCCTTTGGCTCATCAAGTTCACCAGGCTGAATCTTGGTGGTAGCAACAGTGGCACTGGGTTCCACGCCGATGATCTGTCTCCCCTTTTCTGGTTCTGACTCGAAGTCGGAACCTGCATCTGATTTAGAGGCTTTCACCTCAACCACCAATGACTGCTTTGAGTGACAATCATCAGTGTTATGCTAGGGGCTCTTATGGAAGTTGCACCACTTCCTCGTATCTTTTTTCATCTTTCCATTGTCCTTCTTTACTTATGGCTTAGACTATTTTTCCTGAGTTTTCCCATCTTTGCTCTGTCCTTTGTTCTACGAGTTGGGGTTGCCCTTGCCTTGCTTCTACTATGAGGGGTTCCCAGACCCAAACTATCGTGTCTTTTGTTTAAGCTTCTACTCGATTTTGACAGAATATCAATAGGTCGCGCCCAAGGATGAGATGTCCAAAAACTCCATTTATGTCTGAATGTATCTATGCAGACTGTCATAGTACTTGAGCACCAGATGTTTCTTAGAATATTTGATACCCAGCTTGGTGTGCAAGGTATGGAAGGCATTGGTGAACTCTAGCATTGTTTGGTCTCTTTCCTGCCGCAGTGTGGTCCATCTTGTGTACAAGTCGCCATAACTTCCAAAAGGGTAGTATTGTTCCTTAATAACATTCGTGAATGAACCCCAACTGGGTGCAATTGAAAATAATGTGGACCCCTCTATTACCTTTTTCTCACGAAAATTCTCCCACCAATATTTGACATGGGGGACGGCCTTGCAGAGCACAAATGTAATATTTTCTCTATCGAAAAAGTTGTGGACAGAAAAATACCCTTCTAGAAGATTTAACCATTTATCTACGACATTTTCATCTATTTGACCTTCACATAAAAGAATATCAAAATTGATTTGTACCTTGAAGGGGGCGGCGCCTCCGCTTGAGGTAGATGTGTCGCTTGTCGGCAGCCATCAAAGGATTTGTGCAAAGTTGTCCATCATCTCGTTCCTTTGTCGCTCGAGGGATTCCTCGAGCAACATTTTGAAAGGATCTCATGTCCCTTCATCTTTATTTTCACCCGCCATGGAAGGTTTCTTGGGCGTGCGATAGCAGTTTCCCTCAAGAGAAACAAGATCAATACCCAACTCTCTATACCCTGACCTTGTCGTGGACATGCACTAAAAAATGACAAGGAGCAGACTTCTCTGATACCACTGATCTTGATTTATGAGCGAAACGAAATGAAAACACAGATTTATAATATTAGCACAGAGACATAATGAATAATAAAAAAGATACAATAAAAATTGACTTCTATTAAATAAGCAATATGTTGAAACTATGAAATGCATACTTAAACAAGCTTACTAGAATGGTGGCAGCTTATCTCTGAGAAGAGATGTGACAACTACGCTCATTCGCAAGAAGATGATCACAATGAGGCTCTGAAAGCATTTTTACAATAAACATGAATGTCAAAACCCTAGACATCCAAAAACCTAACTCTAGGAGATGAAGCACCAAAAGTCATGTGAGCCCTGTTGGGGTAAGTTAGTACATCAACTTCCCTGGGTCGTAACTTTTGCATACAATATTTGTTTTAGGCGCATGATAGCATGCTGGAAAGGTCTATTCGAGGACTACACATTATTTTGTCAAAATTGAATCCAACTACAATTTGATTGTGGTGAGCCCTAAAAACGTTCTTTAGGGCCTCAAAACGGACCTGAAAGTTCAGGACCCAAAAACTAGGAAAAAACTACCAAACTAAAAAACTACCAAGATGAGCCAATTGGAATAGGTGGGTTTCCACTGATATCCACCTGGATCACTAATGGCCCTAAGTAAGGTAATGGATTGAATTTGAATCACATGGAATATGAGCAAGTTGATCAAATGGAAGATGGTGATGGGTTTAATTTCTTCTTTGACAACAGATCCAAGTATTTATTGAAACTAATGGCCCTAAGGAAGATAATGGATTGAATTTGAATCATATGGAATATGAGAAAGTTGATCAAATGAAAGATGGTGATGGGTTTAATTTATTCTTTGACAACAGATCCAAGTATGTAGAACAACATGAAATCTTGGAGAAAAAAGGGGTTTTTATAGAAATTTTTGCCACACTCCATGCATCTTGCTTTGATGGCCTTCCCTTTCCATCTACAGACTCAAATCCCCCATTTTTCTCATTCCAGATTCAAAAATTCAAAATTTTGTACATATACACGAGCTACAAATAGACAACTCGCATGTTGCTCCATTACAGCCCGCATACATCGGGTTTTGTGCTCAAAAATTAAAAAATATGTCGGGTTTCCATGCCATGTCACGAGATCCATGATCCTTGACCTTCCATATACTGGAAACGCTCTGACTCTACCCTTAAATTCCATTTGGAGGATATAAATTGAGCCATATACAAGACTTTAATTCATTGGTGATTGAGAGCAAAGACACTCTGGAGAAATTTCACTTCATATTGAGTCTGCATCCCTTTGCCCTTGAAAGTTTGAACTTCTTTTGTTCATCCCCCAAGCTCTTCCTATCTTGAGAAGGAGAATCTCAATTAATCCTACTACTTGTGAGCTTGCCTTTTTGGAGGATTGAAGTGGTGAAGGCACAGGTGGAGGGACTTAGTTTCTCAGTTCCGATATGTGTCGTTCCATAAGTTTGTCACCTATGTACTTTTGTTGATTACATTAATAGAAATATTATTTTCTCGTCCAATTATATGTTGCAAATGTTTGTATTACTTTCCATGAGCATATTTGTTATACATGTTAATGGATTATTCTAGTTTATATGCTAACGTTTCATATAATTTCCATATGCTTGTGTATCTTGGATGTTGAAGACAAGTTGCAGGTATCAAGCGTTGGATTGTGAGCTCAACTGTGGTCTTCTTCGGACGTCCGGACAAGGTAGGCTTCTAGCCTTCCTTTTGTTAACATTTCCATTTGTCTAGCATACTTGAGATTATAATTGATTTCTAGGTGTCATTTTGTCTATCGTGGTTTACCCCAAGCCATAGAGAGTTATTCCTTGTAACAGGGACTTGGATTGTTGGCTTATGTTTAGTGTTTGAGACATAACTTTAACTTCGAGGATGTAAACCAAGAATAATTCATGCTTTCAATTGAGATTCATAATTTGTCAACAAACATGAGGCCCTTTGTGGGTGTGTTTAGATAGTCATATGTCAAGATGTTATTCGTGATGTAATCACAACTCTTTTTGGGCTAGCCTTAAGGTTTGTGTGGAAGTGGATTTGAACTAGAAATTACCCCAAATCATCGAAATTATTCATAATCAATGCATTTTACTTCTTTTTTTTAAAGTGAGATATCTAAATTTTTCCAATGCATACTTCATGTTGGAATCACAACATCATCAATTACATTATTTCCCTAATAGGAAGTCATTATCTTCTAATGCATTAAATACCCCATCACAAAACTTTATATTGAAATCATGTTCTAAAAAGGGGTAGGGCGTTGATGTCATAGTTCAAAAGTAAGCTAAAAAAGCTCTTACCCAACATTATCAACAATAATCCCTTCATGAATTATCAAGTGTCTTAACACATCTTAGCACACAAACATACCCAAATAGAGTTGAACTATATTAAATAAAAACATAAGGAATTCATGGATTGCACACTAGGTTCGATAGCAATATAAACAATTACGCTAACTCAAGAATGCTAGAACACAACTTAATTACACACTACTGGGATATAGCATTGGTGGTATCTCAAATATATTATCGCAATTTAGTTTAATTACATATAATACAAGCTTTCACCTAATGGCCTTTTACCTTACAATCATTATTGTCTCTATTTGGACCTGGGTCCACTTAGGTGTACAACAAAGGTAATATGTACTCTAGTGTGGCATTTTCAATCCCCATGAGGGGAAGGTCTCACCCAAAGCATGTATTAAGAATAAAGGTAGGTTGGAGGCATAGTGTTTTACCATTTTGACTTAACATTCATTCATTATAGAATCTATAATAGTGAACCCCAACTCCTTAACACACATAGCCTATTTAGATTTGTATCATGCAATAGACCTAAGCTAATAGAAAGTAAATGGAGTTGTAAACATACCAATCATCTATGTAAAAGATATAATACACAATTTGAAATAAGGGGGAATTCCATTCCTCCATTTCAACACAGAGATCCAATGCATTCTTACACCCACTATAGGAATATGAGTTGATCATAACATTGGAATTACAACAACACAAAACCAATTCTATCACATAGATCGAATACATTCTTACACCCACAAAAAGAATATGGGATAATCATAGTAGTGGCATTACAACATTACAAAACCTATTTTGCAATAATAGAACAATTCTATCAATACCTAGCCAATGAACAACCAAGTGAGTAACCATTATTCATAGCCTTAAAGGCCTACTTGTACATTCTTCTTAGTGGTTATTCTTGAGTATGTCAAAAACCTTAATCTAACTAACCTAGTTGACTTCATAAATACAACCCGTTATATAATATAATTAATAGCCAAATTATGTTGTAAAATAGGGGGTCTTCTCCATCTTCCTTGCAATTGACTTTAGCTCCATGTTGTGCAACTTGGGTTGTTCAAGTGTCATGTTGTCTTTCATCTTTCCACTATGTGCATCAAGACAAATGGGCCAACAAGTCCCGACCACACCTATTGAATCACCCTTGAGTCAACTCCACTACTATGTTGCATCGTGTTCTTGTGCGTACCCTTCAAACAAAGAGGCCAACTTAGATACCAATGCTAAGGCACAAGCTTGGAATTGGCTAAAAGTTTCCAACTTGGTGGTCCATTTACCCAACAAAATTGAAGTCTTGACAATGAAAGGTTGGGACTTCTCATTTTCTGGCTCTTGGGGTTGCATATGTAGAGCAACTTTCCACTCTGCATATGCAAATGATTCCATCTATTGTAATTCTAGGTAAGCAACCTACATAGTTGGCCAAAATTCTCTCAAAGTAGCTTTATTGATGAATGTAGCATCATGCAAGGTTGTTATCTTATCATCAACAACTTGGATCTCATTGAACTTAGATACCTGACCCAAAATTTTGGTGAGCACATGGGAATCATTGCTCATCTACATTATATTGTCCCTTAATTCTTTAATAGGCTTCTCACACTGCTAAAGGAGACCCGTCCAATCCTAAATTGTGTTGTATAACATCTATCTCTCCACAATCGTGCGTGTGCATTATGTCCTTCAACGTGTTAGCACTCCAGGAAACTCTCCTAGGCTGTATCTTAGAGATGCCTGGTAACTTAACCTTTTTGTAATTATTTTCTCAATAATGGGTGTGGGTTTGGATCAAGATGAATATCTAAATCACTGGATTGTATCTTCAAGACAGTCTAGCTATATTCATGCAGTACAAGGCCTTCAAGAGCTACTATCAGATAGGTTTGTAGATAAAATGGATAAGAAAACCAATCAATTAACCAGAACATACATAACAATATATATGATGGGTCAACAAACTAGCAAAGGATGCTTATGATTCTTGCTTAATAATCAAAGGTAAGATGACAGTTACCATGGGACTTTTAAACATAGACAAAGAAATGATTTCAACTCATAGGCATAGAAAAAAGATAAAGAGAGTTTGATAATAACAATGAAAGAAGCTTGCAGGCTTAATATATTAAAGAAAGTGTCTTTATCATAATAACAGTAGATTACAGAACTCAAAATTGAACCTTTTGTTCATCAAATGTTCTGGGCTTTATAGCCCTTTACAAACAGTTTCAAGATCCTAGATTACTGGATCGAATTTTGCCTAAAATAGAAAATCAATAACTAGCCCAAGAAAGTAGGCAAAGATCCTATAAACTAGGTCAATTCAAATTCTCGAATGATCTTTATGTTCTTCAGATTCTTTGGCAGGTGTAGTGAGCCTTTCGAGGCTGGTGGATCTCATGTGATATGGGAGGAGTCGAACATGACACCTGTTGACAGTCAAACAACTTCATATCCTTGAAAATAGCTAACCGTTTTTTAACCTTTTTGTCTTGTAGAGCACCTCCAAAACCAAAACAAACTCTTGATAAGGATGTCATTAATTATCTTCCATCGATTGGAACCATTTATGAATCTTTTGGACAAGGAAAACTTGGACCTGTGCAAAAATATTAACTTTCTGCCTTATCAGTGCTTTCGGTAGCTAGAGTAGACAAAATTCGGACCAATTTAGCTACCGAAAGCTCTGCTTTCGGTGGCTAATGAACAATCGATATGTTCGCCTAAGCCACCGAAACCTAAGATTAGTGAAATTATCAAAATTTCAAAAATACCTTTTGTCTTAGCTCAAAAACGCCTTAGGGCTTATCTTTTTAGGCTTCTGCATCTTGCTCAAAGACTGTAGGGTTACTGGCTGCCTCTGGTTCATTGCACTAAACTTCCACCTATGCTAGGGTTTCAAGAGTAGCATGTGTCTGAGCCTAGTGTTTTGAAGACATAGCTTGTTTCCTCAAAGCCCTTACCTTTTTCTTCAAGTCCTGAGCTACTCTCCATAAGTTGTTGTAGTCTTTTACAATCTTGTCCTTCTTTTTCTTTTTCTTTTCCTTTATGCTTTCATGAGCCAATCTTTCCAAGGATGAGTTGTTTTCTGCAAAGTTCTTCGACAGGGTTTCATACCTGGTTTTGATTACCCTTTCTAGCACTTCTTGCTCAGCTAACTTCTTCTTAAGCTTCTTGATTTCCTTTGATTTACTCTACTTCACTCGTTTGCTAGATGAGGCATCTGCAATTTGTGGTTCTTGTTCTTCTTGAGGTGTAGGTGATGGAAGGTCTTCATAACTTGTTGTGTATATATCTACAAAAACAGAATTTTCACGCCTTGTGGTAATTGAATCCTCGTGCCCTATTTCAATCTGGTGCTCTTCATCCTCTGAGTCTGTGTACGGAAGATTAAGAATGCTTTTGTTCACTGGGGATTCTTTGGCCTTTTCTTTTTCACTATTGAAATTTAATTTCTTCTTAGTTTTATCAAGCTCAGAGGAAGGAGAGGCTTGATTAACTAGAGTTGGAGAGATAGCTCTCCTCCTCCTCTTTCCACTTCTGGGAGTAGAAGACTTCTTGGAATGAGGACTCTTTTTACCCTGTAGTTGTACCTCAGTTTGGAAATCATTCCAGAACAAGAAGTAATTCCACTCTTTTCCTCTTCTTTGCAACAGCTCACAAACCAAAAGTTTAATCAAACTGTGGTGGGATAATCTACCTGCAACTTTATTGGGCTTGGCCTTGACTTGATGAGCCATTTTGGATAAGCTTCTGTGGAGAAAATAGGGCAGATTGAGTGGGTTTCTACCAGTCAAATGATTTATGAGTTTAAAATGTTAATCATCACTCTGTTATATCACCCTTCACAAGTTATATAAACCATTATGGATTTTAGTAACTGTTGCCATTTCTCTTCAAGGAAAAACACAGGAATGTCTTTCTTCCATATCAAACCCCTGTGTTCTGGTTTCAAATAAGACCTGA
Source organism: Picea engelmannii (assembly GCA_009831015.1). Lineage (NCBI taxonomy): Eukaryota > Viridiplantae > Streptophyta > Pinopsida > Pinales > Pinaceae > Picea > Picea engelmannii. The sequence goes on along the minus strand of ML785661.1, from coordinate 84,663 downwards.
ATTCAACATTCTTAGTGACAGTAGTTTTAAACCATTTTTCTCCAGTCCTGGGAAGCTCTGTCACTTCGGCTATGAGGGATTCATCTATATCAAATTCGTCCCGACCTATGATTTATTTCTTTCCATCGAAATTAAGGGCAAAGGCCTCTGCCACCTGCTGATGAGAACTCTGTAATTTTTTGCAAACATTATAACACCCTGCATCCCTGAACAGTTGACATACCTCCGCGTGCGATTCCAGGTAACTGATGTCGTCGAGCTCTTTCCTCAGGGTTGACACTCCTTTCTTCATCTGCCACAATGCTTCTGTTCACCTGTGATCGAAGAAACGGATTTTGGGGGAGAGTTACATAGCGTAGAGTTAGGGAGAGTCGGCTCGGCTGTGATAGAAATGAGAAAACTGAGGCGAGCTTTAGAATGTGGCACTGATTACAAGGGATGCGGCAGAACGGTTGGTGATTTGCAACAATCATGGTCGATAACTGTAATGATGGAGAGTACGTAAGCATATGGCTTGATGATACAACAATTCAAAAAGATTCGCTTATATCATACAAAGATCAGCTCCCGGTCGTGAACGGTTCGTTCTCCTGTCTTTTCGGTGACTTATTGCAATTATAGAACTTCAAACCCGATGGTTGAAACATGTGAAAGGACGTGCTGACTCTTTCCCCACTTCTGTGATTTTGGTGGCTAAAATAGCCCTGAATTCCTTTGTTTAAGCTACCGAAAGCTAAGGCTTTCGGTGGCTAATGAGCAATCGAAATGTTCGCCTAAGCCACTGAAACCTGAGATTTGAATTAGATCAAATAAAAACTAAACAAAAGTTTATTTTAACTTTATTACATGCATAAAGCTTTGCGAAATGAGCTTTAAAAAAATTTAAAAAGTATTTTTAAAAGACATCCTATCACCTAAAATGAAAAAACTCAATTGATTTATTTGAGGAGATAACACAACGATGATGGGAGCTACCTTGCTCATGAGCCACCACATTTGTTGGTCATTGTGGTTACAATCAATATCTAATTCGACTTGCAATGATATTGTTTGTTGGTGCAACTTCCTTTGAGAAGATCACACAATATCCAATGTCATCGTTGCTGGACAAATTGGGGCAAAAGCTTCTAACTCAGTGTCTACCCATTTCAACTAGGGCCAAAGGTTCTTCAGATGAATGCGCACCATCTCCAACTCTTTCTCCAAATGTTATTGTTGAGTGTAATTTGTGGAAAGGGTGTATGAAATACACTCACTTAATGGTTATATGTTAAGAACAAACAATAAATGGATTTTAGAGCTAAAAAACCGAACCCTATGCTAACTTTATCATTCTCAAACCTATCCCTTTCATGAAGTAAATAACTCAAAGCATGAAAGAAAAGCATTTACATGAAAAATGAGCTTAAAAAGAATGTAAATAATTCCATTACCAAATGAACGAGGCCAAGGTAGCACCTATAAAGTGAGCTTGACAAAGGCAATGGGCTCCAAATCCCCTCCTTGGAATGGATCCTTAGCTTCCTTGGTGTGTTGATGACTCCCTCCTTAATGGATAAGCAAGGTACCTAAACAATAAATGCATTATCAAGAAGAAGAGATTCTTAAGATTTCTAATGGAATTTTGGTAGCATAACTTTACTTGTGATCATGGATATGGATGGAGTGACCTCAAAGGATTTATTTATAGAGAAAATATTGGTTAAACCCCCTTGACATGGTCTTCCAAATAGTGGCTAAAGATGACCAAATCAATATTAACGAAAACAATTAGGGTTTAAGATGGTCCACATAAAACTAACTTCCCATTTTAACAAATATAACCCAAAAACAATCAAAATTGGTTTTTTAGTGGAGCAATGCAGCTTTTGGGGGTATTATATGCGTTGTCTAAGTGCACTTATTAGGGGTAACATCTATGTTGGTACTTTTTGGTCAAATTCAATCTTTGACACTACAATTTAGGGTGAGTTAGAGGTCATATGGTAGTGGAGAGGGGATGAAATGAAGGTTAAACATGTCATTAGTGATATATTTTACAAGAAAGACAAGAGACAAAAAGTTTGGCAGAAAATGCCTCAAGCCATAATATCTTACTCATTGTATTCATTTCAATGATACAAGTATATAATACAAAAATGAAACCACCTCAATTTCTCTCACATTGAAACCTCATCGGGAGATAAGGTAGGAGGAGGCAAAACAAGAATATGGAAACACACTTAGGATAAAAACTATATCCTTAAATGTGAAATACATTAGGTGGTGTACTAGGACTTCATGATTGTATAAGAGTCAAAGGCTAACAAAGAGGAGGAAAAGAAAGAAGACATGTGTATAGAGAAGATCCAATAGATTCATTCGAAGGTGTAGAAGCAACTTGGGAAGAGTCAACAAAAGTATAAGCTCGAGCATAACCAACTTAGAACAAATCACAAATTTTATGTTGGGGACAGAGTGTTGCCTTGTCTTAGCAAATAATGTTTACAAGGGGTAGCTAAGAAGTTGAATCCTGTGAGATATGAACCTTTTGAGATCATGAAAAGAGTCAGTGATAATGCTTTTAAACTAAACCTACCTCCTTATATGTGTATTTAGTAAGCAATGTGGAGAACTTGAACGTGTTTGAACCCTCCATGTTGGATGGGGAAGAGGAAGAGCATGTTCTACCTACATGGAAAATTTTGTACTCAATGCACTTGAAGAACCAAAGAAGGGTACAATTTTGCAGAAGAAGGTTTAGTTCATCGAAAAGGATAACAACAAAATTTTCAAGTTGGCATCAAAGGACATACATAGTTACCAACTTGACGAGAACCCTCTAGAGTTCTCATTTTTTAAAAGGTTACATTAAGTTGCTAAATTTACCACCATTTTAAAAAATAGTGCTACAAGTAGCACCCTTTTGTTCAGGGTAAAATTACGACCTTTTGAAATTGTGGCCTTAACAACCTGTATTGTTGCAACCAAATCCTTAAAATCAACCTCAGAATAAAAAAGTGGCACTCCTAGTAGTACCCCCCTTTTTTTCTAGGTCAAAATTGCAACTTCTTTGAAACTCATGGCCTTAACAACTGGTACACTTGCAACCAAAATCTTAAAATTAACCTTCGAATTGAAAATATGTGTTACAAGTAGTAGCCCCCCATTTTTTCCAAATTAAAATTAGAACAACTTTCAAACCACAATATAATAGTCTAATGTAATTTCAATTAAAATAATAAAAAAATGGAAAAAAAAAACTAAAAATGGAAA
>ML785661.1:63384-76022 GCA_009831015.1 Picea engelmannii | reverse complement strand
GATGGCAATAGTTATATGGCGTGTAGTTTCGTGGCGTCCAAGCAATTTGAAAGGCGTGGGTCTTATCAATTTTACTATTTATCTCCATGAGCAATATAAAATAATAGTCAGCTGCCCTCCCAGTACAATTTGCTGACCACACTGTCAAATCTATTAATTTTCAATACATTGAATGACGTGAAGGCAGCAATAACAGGTGAAAGATATTAGCCAATCAAATGTTAGAAAAATATTTTTTTTTATTATTAAAAATAATACGTATTTTGATTTCCTATGTTATAGATTTGAAATAAATCAAAAATCTATAGTCAACCCCAAACTAATAGCCAGTCAACGATGAACTCATCGCTATTAGTCCCTGGCCTTTGGCAGGGACTAATAAGAGTTACTTAATAAGGGTTAGTCTTTTATTTGGAAGGTAAGTAAAATGACACTTACACATAAATATTAAAGTTTTTTATTTGGAAGGTAAGTAAAATGACACTTACACATAAATATTAAAGTTTTTTATTTGGAAGGTAAGTAAAATGACACTTACATATAAATATTAAAGTTTTTGCAATGGTAATAGATTTTTTAATAATGATTTTTTAAGTCATAGTTATATTTTATGGTGTTTTTACATTTAGAGTAGCTAGGTTTTTTTTAGTTAAGTATGAAGGAGATGTTGTCACGTTAGTATTATGTTAAATTAGATAATGTTATATTAAACTTTAAGAAAAATTAAAGTCCACTCAATTAAAAATATATATAACAATAATAAAAATAAAGTTCACTAAAAAAACAAAAAAAAAACAATTACATGCATTGTTACATATTGCACATATATATGTATGTACATATGTACATGACAACATATAAATATTAAACGAGTGTAGATCCATCTTAAACCCAGATTTATTTAGCATCCAGAGAGATCAAATTTATTAAGGTGTAATTTTTTTATCATTTAATATGACCTAATGGTTAAGAACGTGTGCTTCCTCTTAAGAGGTCACAAGCTCAAACCCAGAGGGGGGTAGGGTATGTATACCTCTGTAGACTTTACCAGTCAAATCGTTGGGCGGAGGGGGTCTCATACACCAATTTGGTGTCTGGCTTGGCCGTGATCTTAAAAATAGATTATTATTATTATTATTATTATTATTATTATTATTATTATGAAAGAATTAAATGAAATGATTAAAAAAAATGCACTTTAATACATTTGATCTGTGTGAATGCTTCGTAGATCCGTGTTTAAGATAGATTTACACTGGTAATAAACAACATATAAGTTTAAGTAACAATTTGATATATATAGCTTTTAGTTTGTTGGATATGCATTTGAGTTATAATGATAGCTAGTTAATTTAATCTCGAACCTAATCCATATTATTCTAAGGAGTTACCAACTTCTCATGATTAAAAAACAATCTAGTCTTTAATCATGGTTAAAACTTTTTTAATAACAATATATGAAAAATAAGCGTGAAGAGAAGTTAAAAGTAATTAGTTTAAATTTATTAAGATATTTGTAATATACACTATGTGTTAAAGCTATACATTGTGGTATATATAAAGAAAAATAGACACTATGCAAAAGCACTAATAATTATAGGGACAACATATTGTAGAATGATATTATTTAAAACACACATAATATTTTAATATACCTATTAAATATTTAAAATATATATACATTAATATTAATTTAATAGTGGTTATTGATGATAATGATGATGATAATTAACATCCACTAAGATCAAGTTGGTTTATCAGACTTTAAGAGGGTAAGTGATTACTTGCAATTCTTTAGAATTTTGTTTATGTGCTCGAAAAGCATTAAGAGAAGTTTTCCAAGATCACCATAGTTTTGTTGAGTTAAGAGGTTAGGAACGTTGGTAGTGTGACAAATATTTTGAAAAGTAGATCTAATCTAGGTATAGGCTAGACAATCTAAGAGAAAGTGCTTTTCATCTTCAACCTTCTTAGTGTCACAAATGTGACACACTCTTTCATCCCATGGCGTTTTAGGAATTGACCAACGCCCAATTTCACTATGGAGCTCGTGAGAATTTGTTCTTATGTTAGCAATGATTATTTTTTTCTTTACACTTGTCAAAACAGATAGATATTTTTTATCTTCTAGTTTAGGGTTGATTACATCCTTATAATACCTTAATTTTCTTGTTTCCTCTAACTCTTTATCACATTACATTTTCTCCTTAAATTTTGATTTGATGATATTTTTAACAGTATCTTTATTCTGCAAAATGGTGTCTTCCATGATTCCCCAATAGTTTATCCAAGACCGAGCATCTTTATGCCATCCTCGCTTGAGTTGATGGTGGTTACGACTCGATTTTGAAGCAATTTTAGGAAGCCTCTTGTCTTCCATGTTGTTTAACTTGTTCTTAGACATTAGGTATCTAGTCATAGTTGTGTTGTTAATGGGGGAGAGGCTTGTTTCTAAGAGGAGGATGAGATAGGGTGTATTTCCTTTAATTTTGAGATTATAGGTTATAAAATTCTTTTGTATTTGTTGTATCTTTCTCCAAGATTCACGAGAGATACTACAGCCCCAGACTTCACATCCATAAAGAATAACAGGTGTAACAAGAGTCTCAAAGAGGAGTTTCTTCTTATCCCAACTCCATAGATCAATTGATTTACAATTGTTTTCAAGCCCATAATAAGCTTTCCATCCCCCAATAATCATTTTCTCAATGCTATAATTCCAGTTGAGCTTGTGATGAATATCAATTCTAAGATATTTGTATGAAGTCACTTCCTCCAAGTTGTTGTTGTCATAGATGAAGGTATCATAAGTGATCTTATTGGATTTAATAATCACGACCTTAGTCTTATCATTATTAACAGTCATACCCATATTGGAGCAAAAATCCTTGAGGATTCTTAGTTGGTTTTCAAGATCATGGGGACTCCTTGCCATAAGAACGATATTATCGACATAAAGAAGAAGATTGATGACTATACCAGTGGGAGTCGACACAACCTGCTTTTTCCAAGCAATCTTCTAACTTGTCAATGTATATGCCAAAAAGGTTGGGGGAGAAAGGACAACCTTGTTTGACTCCAATATTGCAGTTAATCTCTTTCGACCAGCCCTCATTATTTTTAAACTTAGAAATAACATTCTCATACATCTTTATTACAACAACCCTCAACTCTAGAGGCACTTTTATCTCTTCCAACATATTCCAAAGGTTTTTCCTAGGAACTATATGTACATAAACAAATAATATTAAAACATTCTCAAAGCCATTATGAGTTGTCCTTAGAAACTTGCAGACAATGATATATTATCATAAGCCAGTAGAATTCGTTTAATTCAATTTAATATTGGAAAATAATTATGGTAATGATATCACTGTCACGAGAGAAATAAAAGGAATTAAATTAATTAATTTTTAAATAAATTTTCGTATTTAAAAAAAAATATTAAGTTTATTATAATTTTCATAAGTTAAGAGATTGTGGAGAATAATTATATTATGAAAAAGGGAAAAGTTACATAACTTTTTTTGTTAATCATTGGTCTATTTTGTATTAAAAAATTTGACAGATTCGTTCATCCTAGAGTGTTTTTGTATTAGTCATATTAAATTCTAAAAACACATATTTAATATTTTTGAGATCAATGAAAAATATTAACGATAATATTAGAGGAGCAACACATAAGCCTCATTGTAAATTTGTTAAAGGGTTCATATTCTCTAAGTTGTTTTATACTTAGAACATCAATGAGTAAATCCTTCCAAACACAAACTACACTAGAAAAAAGTATTTTCCAAGAAAATAACAACTTGAATAGCTTGAATTCCTTCTAGAAGGGGTTTTATGGGATTTCCCCTAACCCTTTGGGGAAGGCCAATGGAAAGGCTTGGATACACTACACACCTATCCTTTGGAGTTGGGTGTTTTAATGTATAAACCTTGACCCTTTTGGGGGAAGACCTATAGAGGGTCAACAACACTGCATCAACAAATCATAACGTCGGGGGCGTTGAGGGGGTTGCCCCACTAAGGCGTTGGGGCTTTCCCATGGAAGACCTTGATGACATTATATCCATGACTTTCACAACTAAGGAAAGTCTGGGCTTGCCCCAAACTCATCGTGAGGCTACTCCATGCGAAGGATAAAACAAGTAGACTAATAGGTTGTCAAGATGATATGGCATGATTCCACATGACAGATAAGGAGAGACTCGTTAGATAGGTGGTAGATCTCGATAATGACACATGGATATAACTTACAACATGGTGATTAGAAGGTGACCTAGCAAGTATGATGTGGCATGGATGTCATGACATGGAGCCAAAACTTTTGTGTGGCAAGTGAGAGACAAGAGGACATAGTATTGGTTTATTACCCAAATATAAGGGGAAAACAATTTTCAATATAAATTCTAAGGAGTTGTTTCACACAATCAATGTGGTAAATTCACCAATGGACAGATATGATTGTTGAGTTTTGATATGGGTGCAAATCAATGATAGTTGTAGAACAACCTTCAAGGAGCTATATCTTGAATTATAGGTGGCCAAATAAGGCACATGAGAACTGGTTGGAAAGGGCATGAACTATATGATCTAATGTAGGGGGTAAACAAGATAGTATGACCAATCACAACATGCCATGTGTCTAAGAAAATGAAAGGTTGAAATGTTCTATAAAAACCTAGTTTGATGCATATTGCTCATTGCTAGTTAGGAGAATGTTTGAATAACTTGAAAGAAGACTATATGCATTTAATATAGATTATGAAGCCACCCAAGAAATTGCACAATAGCCAGATTAACCATAAAAGGGAATTTGAAGGTATGGTTGGAAAAACTGAAAGGTGTTAGTTTGAAGGAAGAGGAGGTTTGCTTATTTAGAAAGTGGACCCAAGAATGAAGCTCAATGTTGACCATGTCAAATGAGCTATTGACTCAATTTATTTTGTCGTGATTGAAGAAGGTGTATACACTGTCTTAATTTTCTTGCTTGTAAAACCAAAGTTGACTCTCAAATCTACAATAGGCCCATGACCTTGTTATGGAATCAAAGAAGAAAGAATTTTAATTAGAGAAAGATCATATATAACTTTGCCATAAATGATCTATTCTAATTTATTACATTGAAATGTAAATTGAATAGTTTGACATAGTTGACATAGTTAGACATGGTCACTCTGCATATTCTCTATTTAAATGGATAATTAAGGTGAACAAAGGGTTGGGTTCCTCGAGAGCTAAGGGACTATCTTTTGGGAAATTGAGAGGAATAATATATTGGTGGTAGTGTCTCCATCATCTCTCCCATAGTTTGAGATGTAGAAGGGTTAATATAGTGATTGTTTGTTGTTCCTCATTATTGTTTGTGAATTGAAACTCACTAGAATGTGATATGGTCATCTTATTATGTGTCTAAAATTATGGTTCATGGTCCTTCTAATGGATAAAGTACATTGCTTTGTTGTAAATGGATGATTGTACAAGACAAACAATTTTGCATATAAACTTTCTTTCAGTATTTTTATTGAATCTAATTGATTTTCTTAGCAAGTTTCATATTTTTCCTCGCTAGGCTCCCCCATTGTCATCTTCGAACCTATACTATTGCATAAAGAATCCATCACTCAATGGTTAGGCACCAATCCTTTAAAGTGCATTTTGTTATTTAAAGACAAACACATAACTTCTTCTATTTCTTGATTTGTCATCTTCATTGAGCTTAAAGCCCATATTAGAGACAACATTATTTCCCCCTTGAGCTGAAAAGGAGTTAATGTTGTGACTATTTTCTATCCCTCATTCTCTTTTGTGGATCAATACTCATTAAGATGTCTCATTATCATCTTAGTATGTATATGAAATTATGGTTCATGATATCCTTAATGAATTAGGTACAATTCTTTGTTGTAAATGGATGATTGTACAAGAACATAATTTTTGTAGATAAGAATGGTTTCTCCCAATGTTTATATTGAGTTTGATTGGTTTTCATAGAAGGATTCATATTTTTCCCTACTAGGCTTCTCCCATGTCATCTTTAGAACTCTATTGTTGCATAAACACTCCATCACCTAATGGCTCGACACAAATATTTTAAAGTCCAACCTGTTATTTAAGACAAACCTATAACTTCCTATGCTTCCTAATTTGTTATCTTCTTTGAACTTAAAGTCCAAATTGAAGACAAAATTTAGGGATTCCCCCCTTGACCAAGAAAAGACGCATCCTAAAGCTAGAGGAGAGTTGTTGTGGTGACAATGAACAACCTCTTAGGTGGCACTAAAGTTGTGCTAAGCTATATGAGGGACTTTGTACTTGCAGTGTAGTTTTAAGTGCATAATGTAAGAAAAAAACAACCTTGATCAACTAAATCAAGATTGATAAAATCTTTGTATTATTTCAACTTCCTCTTGTCAATGATTTCATTGGCGTTATGGGTCTTAACTTTAAAATTCATAGGAATGCCAAATTTAGTATTATCGATAATATTAATTGGATCATCTTCTTTTTATATGTTCAAATAGTTAAGACAAGCTCCTTAAGGTGTAAATACTTGATTTATGTGCAACATTCTTCTTCATTCCAACACTAATACCGGTAAACATGTTAAATATCATATGATGCAAGCTATCTATCTTTAACTTGTGATCATTATATATGTGATCTTCCATACTATCTTGTTACAATGATGTATCCCTATGTTAAAGCTTTGTTTCATGTCTCCTCCTCTTCTCCTTCTTAATTTTTTTTATACATATCAATCACTTAATTTTTTTATATTGTTTGTTTTGGACGAGTGGAAACAATTTTTTTATTATCAAATAGATAAATTTATGATCTCAATTTTACATTATCATAAACCCATTTCACCACAAGGAACTGTCCAACTTAATTACAAAACACACAATTTTAGAGCTCTGGATCTTTTGTATTTTTTTTGGGGGGGGGCTACATATCCTTGGGAAACTTGTCGAGTACTTCCTCTCATTCTGAGGATGGTACCTAGAGTAAACCAGATTATGCAAAAGCTCGAGGCTTTGTCAACACAAACTCAAGGTCATTACAACAATATAATTTTTAAGAGCTCAACATGTCACTTGAAGGAATTGAACCTGAGTGGGGAGAATAAAAATCATTTCTCCCAACCACCCAAACTAAACCTAATTGACTTTAAAACCCTAGATCTACTCAAGTTTTACATTTAATTGTTAATCCACAACTAAATCGCACTCCATGAAACCATTCACATTTTACATTTCATTTCAAATGCAAGCAACTTTAGGAATTGCTAAACAACATTGTAGCTTTTTTTTCTTTCATATAAAAGTCATAGAGAGGGGAAAGTAAAACACCCTTTCAACCTTATAATCATCATTTTACATGTCATTTCAAATGCAAACAACTTTAGGAATTGCTAAACAACATTGTGGCTATTTTTCTTCATATAAAAGTCATAGGGAGGAGAAAGTAAAACTCCCTTTCAACCTTATAATCATCAAGTGCAATGGATGAATGAAGTAAAAGAATGAAGAATCGATTTACAAAGTTAGCTTTTTGAGGTGGAAGAGGCGCCATGAAAACGTGGATCGTGTGGAGGGATACATTAATCGAAATGCAAGGGTGTCAGAGTCTTTGAAAAGTTCCACAATTATAAATTATTGTATCAACCATATTCTTGTCACATTACATTCAAATCTACATTTACTCTATGCACTAGTCAACGCTCATTGGCACTATATAATGACATATCTCTAACTTACATATATTGATTTTTAGAAAAGCTTACTCAAATATCCTTTGTTTTACAACTTAATAAAGTATTTTATATAAACTCAAATTTAACATATTTTTATTAGGGTTTTATAACTCAATAAAATTTTATTAAAATTCTATAACCTAATAAAAATTTATTGAGATTTTAAAACCCAATAAAGTTGTATTAAGGCTTAATAACTTAATAAAGCTGCATTAGGGTTTCATAACCTACTAAAGTGTTTTATATATTAATATGAAATGGACCCAACATTTTGAATCATGTGAACGCTTTCACTTTATTGAAAATGGTTCTCAACCATTCATGTCATACATGATACAGTTAATTATCTGTTGAACTTGTCAAAGTATTTTGTCATATCCATTTGTGATTTTGAGAATCTGTATTTGCATATGCTTATGAAGTACCAACTAATAAAGACATTCTATCCTTTTCATGATAAAGTATGACTCATGAAAGCAACTTTATGTAAGGCCTCAACATTCTTTAATATATTTTAAAAAATGTTGGGGTCAGGGCCATATTATCACGCCATCCTAAATCTAGCTACAAGTCTCTCAAATCAGTATAGGTTGATGGATGTGTAATAACATTGAGGTCAATCCAATCATTCTTCTACATTGATAATTGAGTATTAGATTTATACCAGATTTGCACAACTCTAAATTGAGTATTGAGTATTATATTTATACCAAAATTGTACAACTCATTATGTAGGTGGGCCCAGGTGTTTACTAACATATTGTGTTGCTGCTTTAAAGTATGTATGCACTTGCTTTTTATCAACTTCCATAGCCCTATAATGATTTGCAATAATTATAAAAAGTTTTTTTTTTTTTCTTTCTTTCTTGCAAAATAGCCTTTTTACCATCCATTCATTTAAGGAAGAAGTGAGTAGAAAACAAGGTGTAGGGATTGTTATGGACAAAATCATATGTAAATGAATTCACATGATGGAGAATTTATAAATAATCAATGTTATCTTTTCAATTTTTTTTATAAAATAGTATTTTATCATCTATTTATGTAGGGAAGAAGTGAGTAGGAAGGGTATAGGAATTGTTATAGACAAAATCACATGTACATGAATTTTGAATTCAGATGATTGAGAATTTATAAGTGATGAATATTATCTTTTCAAATTATAGTGAAAATGTAGAGCTTAATAAACATAAATTTTTGTATCAATGTATTTTCTTTATGTTTGAAAAGTTTTCTTTATGTTTGAAAAGTTTTGAGCTTTGCTATTCTCTTGGTCATGAAAGATTCTCTAATAAAAAGAATGACTCTATAGCACTGCAGGGAAGAATTGATCCTGAAAGAGTGTTTCTAGCTACCCATATTTTTCATAGAATGAATATAGAAAATAAGTGTTTAGGAAGCACAACTCATTATGTAGGTGCATCAACTTGTTGGCCAACATGCATGACACATCTTTAAAGTAAGCATGCACTTTCTCATAACTCTCTTTTTATCAACTTGCATACCCATTTAATAACCTTCAACAATCATAAAATAGTTTTTTCAATACAAGTGGTCTTTTAGCATCCATTTGTTTTGGAAGGAAGTGAGTAGGAAAGTGCCTTAGGGTGTAGGGATTGCAATAGGTAAAATCATATGCACATTAATTAAGATGATTGATAATTTTTTAGTCATCAATATTAGCTTCTCAAACTATAGTAAAAATGTAGACTTTAATAAACATAACCTTCCCAAATTATAGTAAAAATGTAAAGCTTAATAAACAAAAAAAATGCATTACTATATTTCTTCCCCATTCAAAAAGTTAAAGGTTTGCTACTTGCTTAGTCATGAAAGATTCTCTAATAAAAAGAATGGCTTTGTAGTTCTATGGGAATGAATTGGTTGTGGAGGAGTGTTTTTAACTATCCACACCTTCCATGGAATGAATATAGGGAATAAGTGTTTGGGAGATGGTTTTTGGGTCAAGGGGCATAAGTCCAAGCTTTAACATTGATACATATCCTCCAAGATTACTATACTTGGAAAGCTTACCAAAATACTAACGAGTGAACTCCTAGAGTTGACATGTATGGTGGAATTTTCGACAAAAGATGTTACTTCTTCTTCTTCTTCGTATGCATTTTAGCATAGTGAGCAAGGCATATAGACCCTTTTTCTTTTCCAAATCAGCACATGTTATGATTGTATAATGACCCAAATGAAAATATTCACTTCGGGGATAAATTCACTTCCCTAGATCTGAAACTATGAGTTCTATTTTGGCATTCTTCCCAATTTTAATTAAAAAAGAAATACCCCATATTATCGAGAACCCCCTGGATCTAGGATAAGGATGTTAAGACTCAACAAGAGCCCTAAAACATTTCTATATTTTATGTTCGTTAATGAAATCTACATGATTACTTGCTTACTAGTAGGTTGATTTCCTCCTCTTTAGTTTTCCATCTTTCTTGGTTTCCACTTTCCCTTGGAAAGTCAAAGTGAATAACTTCAATCTATTCATCCAACTCTCTATCCCAAAATGATTTTGTTCTAGCCAAAGCCTTGCTAAAGGATATTATCTTTCTAATACAAATGTTCCATTTCCTAAAATGAAATTTTGGCTTTGATTACAATGATAGAGTTCCTTACCTAGACGAAGTGAAATCCATATAAAAGGGCATAACCAACCCATTACAATGAAGAATCTCCCCCTTCTATAAAGCACATAACTTGTGGCTCAGTTGGAGATTAAGGGGAAAGAAAATACACTTCTCCCTTGTTATCTAAACACTAGGAATTCATAACCACGTTCTAACTATATCTCACATATTATCAATGTACTATTATAAAATGATCTCTCTTCATGCCTAATAAATTCTATATTTATTTTTTGTGAATCAACATTATATTTATTTTATTTTATATTAATTAATTATTTTTTATGAGTTGACATTATATTTATTTTTGAATCGATATATATCAACATTACCCACATTACATTATGTTATGCTACAACATCTATGTCATATTAGACTATAAAATGTCTCTCAAATCAATGAGAAGCAAAATATCTATACCATGAATGTTGAACATCTATGTCATATTATACTATAAAATGTCTCTCAAATCAATGAGAAGCAAAATATCTATACCATGAATGTTGATGTACATGCCTTTGTAATTGTGAAACTCACTCTAATCTTAATGGTTGGTACATTTTTAATAAAATTAGTTTGTGATAAGACATGGAAACGATCCAATATGTAAGTCACATCTAAGTAGTTGAAGAGAAGCACGGGAGGCTCACATGGTTTTTTATCATTTAATATAATTTGTTTGTGATAAGACATCCATTATGCAAATCACATATAAGAAGTTAAAGAGAGGCCTCCCATGGTTGGCTCTCCATTGTGAAGGATCCCAAGCTAGCGTTGATATCCACATGTTCTTAGAAACAATCAAATTCAATGTGACAAAATGCATTGTGGGTGCTTTTGGTCCATTCTTTTATCGTGTTGAATTTTGATGATGCTTCAAAGGGTAATTCAAAGTAGTTGTTTTTTTAGATAGGAAGTATTTTAAAGGATTTTAATGATTTTTGTTTTTATATTTTTTGAGTAGATATGTGTTAGTTTTTTTATTGGGTTTGAAGATTGGCATAAGTTATTGGTATATATGGTTTGCAGGTTTTTGAATATACTTTTAGGTTATAGTGGTAGTTAATTGGTTTTATCTCATGCTTAGTCTAGGTCATTCTAATGAGTTATTGATTCTCATAGTTAAAAGAAAATGTGAATGTTAAATTCTTAATTGTTGAAGGAGTTTCTCTTCTAATATTTGAGAAGGTTTGAAACATAGACTTGATTAGAGGAATAAGAACATTAAAACACATTGGGGTTTAATTACCCTTTGCAAAAGATCCAACACTAGTGCTTTTAATCACTTTAGCCAAAAACATGTCGGAGGAACATGTAAATTGGTGGCATATGCTCTTGTCAATATATGAACAACTCTTCCATAGGGATCTCAAGAAATTTGGCACCATTCTACAATGTTGTTTACATTTTTTTTTTACCTTGGCCATCTTATTTTATAGAAACAAATTCATATTGCAAAAGAAATATAAGTTCCTTTTGTGAAATTCATAGAGAACCTAGTTAGAGAAATTCACACAAAGCTTGCAAAAAGAACCAAAGAGAAAGAAGCAAGAATGAGAGAAAGAATGTGCAAAATATATCACATGAGTGTGTAATAAATGCATGAAGAAACCCTAATAATAGTTCAATGCGCCATAGATAGCTACATGACCAAGAGAATTCACCTTAGTAGGGATCTACAATGATGTAGACACTCACTGACATAAACCAAAGTTTATCTGCCGCCTACTCTGAGTCAACTGTCAAAGCAATCACAAGTTAACTGAGTTCACACGTGTGGAGGAGAGAGAAAGGCATGCATGCATGAGATATGCACCCTCCTTCTCTTAAGCATGAAAAAAGCAACTATTGCATGAGAGAAAATCATATGTTGCATGAGAGAAAAGTATATGTTGCATGAGAGAAAAGCAACAAGCTGTCCTCCACTAGTCTAACTGAACTCTCCACTAGTCTAACTAAACTCCTAACTGAAGTCAAACTGAAGAGGGAGGAGCCCCTATTTTGTAGGAGGCACCCTATTTTTTAGGAAATACGCTCTAGAGAGAATATCCCATCTCTTTATAGTGCCCTCAACCTTAGGCTATCAAACTTAGGAAAATTAATCACTAGGGGAGTGCGTAATTACTCCAACACCCCTCCTAAACACTACCATGGTGTAAATAAAGAATGGGTCCCAACTACAAGGCCATGCTAGGTACCCATTTTACAATGCATCTAAATGGACGAACACTGAAAAA
>ML785661.1:36391-63306 GCA_009831015.1 Picea engelmannii | reverse complement strand
CCCCCCTCAAAGTACAATGCATCAAAAATGAAGAAGGACAATGCATCGAAAAGAAAGGCAGTTGGCCCATGACCTGTCCTTCACTCCACATATACCTCGCAACTGTGCGAGTTAATGCTCGGTGAAGATTTTGTTGAAGATGTAGATATCTGTATGGATTTGATGAAGTAGATGCACCAGTGAGATGTCCGCATATATCCACTTTCTCTTATTGGAAAGAAGAAGATCCAAATCCCCTTCATTCATGACAATTTTCCAATATTGATTCCCTTTAGCCCGAGGGTAAGATGCCAAAACCATGTAGCAACACATGGGCATTACTGGTTCTGTGACTATGAGTGCATGTGGATCTCCCTCAAATTGGAATATCGTCCTTCTATGATTGACAAGATCATCTGCAAGATAATCAATTGTCGATAGAATGGACCGTGTCCATTTGGGTCTTTGATTGGGCTCATCATCTACATGCTCAATATCATCTGAATTTGATTCAGATAAGATTTGAAATTGAGGAGACACCATGTCAAATGAATGGAACAAAAGGATGTGCAAATACCTATGTAGAAGTCTTTGTATGTGGCTCCTAAGATGCATGCATGGTGCATGTAGAAGTCTCTTCAAATTGAGAGGCTTGTTCTTCTAGGGGCTTTTCTGTCGATGTTGTCTTGTCAATCTCCTGCATGCATTCTTCGCAATCTCCCTTTATCCCGAATAAGACCTCCAATTTGGTCCATAGTTCATCCAAAGTTGAGAGTGATGAGTCCTCTAGATGATACTATAGTTTAGGAGAAACGAACATGCAGATAAGTTTGAGAGCCATATCTTATCTGTCGAGAAAATCATTTTTCTCATTGGCAAAATCAAGTTCTACTTATGTTGCCATTGTTATTTGATATAAGCCTATACATCCAAGAAGAAATAAAATCTTTGGCTTCCACTCAAAATAATTGTGTGGAGTTGTGAGGTATCCGTGGAGTAAATGATAGGTTATGGGCCAACTAACTTTTTTTTTATGCATTGTACTTTAAGGGGAGGTTGGGCGGGGGCGATTTCCCATGAGGTTTTCCCTCTTTCCTCATTTTTTTAGTGTCCATTCATTTAGATGCATTGTAAATTGGGTACCTAACATGGCCTTGTAGCCGAGACCCATTCTATATTTACACCATAGTAGTGTTCAGGGGGGTTGTTGGAGTAATTACACACTCACCTAATGATTGATTTTCCTAAGTTTAATAGTCAAAGGTTGAAGGTGTTATCCATAGATGGAATATTCTCTCTAGAGTGTATTTCCTAAAAAATAGGGTGCCTCTTAGAAAATAGGGGTGCCTCCTGCTTCAGTTAGGAATTCAGTTAGACTAGTGGAGGACAACTCATGCATGCAACAGTTGCTTTTCTCTCATGCAACAATTGTTTTTTTCATGCTTAATAGAAGGAGGGCGAATATCTCATGCATGCATGCCTTTCTCTCTCCTCCACACATGTGAACTCAATTAACTAGTGATTGCTTCGACAATTGATTTAGACTAGGTGGCAAATAAACTCCATTTTCTGTCAGTGAGTCTCTACATCACTCTAGGTCACTACTAAGGCAATTTCTCTTGGTCATGTAACTATCTATGACACATTGACCTATTATTAGGGTTTCTTCATGTATTTATTACACACTCATGTAATACAATTTGCACATTAGTGATCTAGAGTTGATGTAGACACTCACTGGAGTTTACCTGCCACCTAGTCCGAGTCCATTGTCAAATCAATCTGAGTTCCCACGTGTGGAGGAGAGAGAAATGTATGCATGCATGAGATATGCGCCCTCCTTCTCTTAAGCATGAAAAAAACAACTGTTGCATGAGAAAAAAACAACTGTTGTATACATGAGTTGTCCTCCTATAGTCTAACTGAATAGTCAAACTGAAGAGGGAGGTGCCCCTATTTTGTAGGAGGTTCCCTATTTTTTAGGAAATACACTCTAGAGAGAATATTATATTGTGGATAACACCCTTAAATCAATCACTAGCAAGTGTGTAATTACTCCAACACCTTTTTCGTATTGGAAAAGAAATATAAGTACCTTTAGCAAGATCATCATCAAATATAGAAGCAATATTAGTGTTGCCTTTTGTTTTTGGGATGATTTCCTATAAATGTTATCATGAGATAGCTACTTTCACTTCTAACACATTATCTTAGTGGGTTTTAACTATTTATTCATTATAGAACATAATATGTTGTATAAATTTGATGACCATTTCTTCACTATAGAAGAGAATGTGTTGTATATATTTGAGTATGTAGATTTTCACAATTTGTCACAATAAAATTTAGTTACACATGATATGATGAAGAGGATTATTAATGTCAAAGACCATGCTTTAAATTTTTATCACTTTACTTAAAAAACTTTAAGAAAAATATTCCTAATAATAATAATAATAATCCATTTTTAATTTCACTACCAAAATTAAAAAGTTAAAAAAAAATAATATTAAAATAAATATTTTAACTTAGGATATATTCAAGTTATTTTAATAAAAAACTAAGTATTAAAATAAACATTTTTATATTGAAATATTTAAAAAATCCCTATACTTGTGATGCTTATAAATCAAAATAAAAAGAATCCATAATATAAAGGAAAAACAAAAAACCATTATTTTTAAAATATAATATATATATATACATTTTTAATACTATTTTAAAGTTATATATAATGTATATATACATTTTTAATATATATTAAAATAAAGGAATCTTATCCTTCCATCACATTATAATTTTCTGTTTTCAATATAATTTTTAATTTTTAACTAACCAAAAATATTTGTATGAAAAAATTATTAAAAAACAATTTTATCAAAATATTAATGGAAAAAACAGAAAATCTACCGTATCTTGGGACACTATAATTACTTATAAGTATTCAATGCAAGAGAATTTCCAAAGGCTAATTAAACCAGTGGGACGCACGTCACTTGAAATCAATGACACGTGTAAGGATCTCAATGTTCAAAATGACACGTGGCACAATCCCAATCTCTGTTATCTTCATCTCGCTCCATTGGATTCTCTCTCTACGTCCCTTTCCGATAGTGTAGGCACTGATGCATCATAAATCTGATATTTTTCTTTATCTTCTCTCTCTCACTACGTCGCTTTCCGAGCCTTTATTTCTCTCTCTATCCTTTCCCCTTCGGTGTCGTGGTGGACCTTTCCTTATATTCCTCGGTGAATTCTCTTCCGAACACAAGCGCGGGTCGATTGTTCGTAACAAACTTTTGTGGCCCCTTTTTATCGGGAGATCGCGGGTTCGACTCCGTTAATGTGTTTTCTCCGCGTCCGGAGCACTCAGATCTTATATCTCGAGGCTTCAGTTGCCGAAAAATTGATCATTTTCAGTCAAATTTTGTTAACTTCCGAGGGCGACTCGATATTTGTGTTTTTCTTTTATTTTTAAACGAAGAAAAAGACTCAAATTCCAGCATTTGCAGTTTTGAGGCTCCCCGACCGAGGCAATTGCGATATAAAGCATCGTTTTGCCTTTTAGCTGGCCATCTGCAGCAGAACGGGTTGGAATGGAGTTTTAGAAGCATCAGATTAATTATTCGCTGAAGAAAAGGCACGGAACTTGTCTGAATCCGCTGTGGAGCTGCCAGATCTTGTATTCTGAGGCGAAAACTGGGGCGAGGTAAGCCTTTTTGAGCTAAAATTTGTGCATTTCTGTGGGGAAAGGGTTTGTATGGTTTCTTAGAGACGAGAAGAACTCGAATCTGCTATTTGTGCCTTGAAACCGTCCGAGAAAGTATCATTTCGAGTTAAAGATTGTTGATTTCTGTGGCAGAAAGGTTTTCACGGCTATTTAGAACGCGAGGGCTCAAGACCGTTATTTTACAATAAAAATTATCGGATCGTGGCTATGGCCTTCACCGGAACGCAGCAGAAGTGCAAAGCTTGTGATAAAACGGTTTATTTTGTGGATCAACTGTCCGCGGATGGAGTTTCTTACCACAAGTCTTGCTTCAGATGTAACCATTGCAAGGGGACGCTCAAGGTATGGATTTTGTTTGCATTTATCTAATATTGTTGGTTATCGGACGTTCTTTTTCTTGAAAATATTTGTATTCTCATGTCATTTTGCCTTTTCACCGGATCTGGATCGGAACCTGACAACAATGTGTGCCTTTCCTATGTTCAGAGATAATACGGCCGATTATATATTAGGTCATATCGTTGCCCTGAACTGGTTAATAAAGTTGTCAATTTATGTTAGGCTTTGCTCCATATCCTTAACTATGACCGTGAATTAGCTGGATAATACTTGGATAGGCCATGAAATGCCGTTCTTGCCATTATCTTTGAAAACGCAGTTTCTTTTTGACGATCTACAAATATAAACTGTGAATATTACATGGGTTCCCCCGAGGGACAAAACCAGCTCCTGCACTCTGCAGTGCGTTGACTCTGGCCAAGCTGCTGTTTGTTTTTTATTTTCTTACCCCCCACTCTGTTTTTAATCTCATCGATCCCGGTTGAGAAGCTAGCCCCCTAGCCTGAATAGATTTGTACACCAAATAATGTTGCCTCTAGGTTTCAGAAAGAAAGATAACGCAATTAAAGCAGATTCTTCCATTTATATAGAACCTACATTGGTTAGGCAATTGTTACGACTTAAATACACAAGCATACCCATTCTTCGCTATCATTTACACTGATACTGACAAATTAGACGATTTTTCGTCTGTAACTACTCTCTGTCCAAGAAGTGAAAATATCGTTGATTAAATATAATGTAAGATTTGCCCAAGTAGGTAGTGTCTGTGTGACTACACCTTAATGTCAAATATTCGTCCCAACTGTTGAGTAGCTATTCTCCAATTTTGGGCTGATAGCTTTCTATTGGTAATTTCTACGGGTTCAGTGATAAACATACAAATCTATAAAGCTCTGTAGTCATTTTTACTCAAAGCCATAGAACTGCTATGTTGCGATCATCTCTCCGTGGCAACTACTAAGCAGCTAACGGCAAAGACAGATTTTACACAGTATTAGACGTACTTTAATTCCAATTAACCTTGAGTTGTGAAATCCCACATTTACTCAGTTTTAGCCCTTTTTTCATTGGAAAGACAACTGCCTGTAACTACATATGTCCATCCCAGAGGCAATAGGCAACAGGTAAAACAACAAATTGTCTTATTAACCTGGTAACCACTCAGGGGACTTTAGTTGAGCCCTTTCTTTGGCCTCTTGATGTTTGAAGCAAAACATTACAGTTTTAGAGGATATTTGGTTGTAACTTTCCCTGTTTCTTTGCTTTGACAGTTGGCCTTTTTTTGCAGCTGAGTAATTACTCGTCAATGGAGGGAGTGCTATATTGCAAGCCTCACTTTGACCAGCTTTTCAGAGAGAGCGGCAACTTTAACAAGAACTTTCAGTCCCGTAAGAGATCTATCTTCAGAATCCTAGGAGTTGTAATGGATAATGTGTATGATTTTGCTCTTCGTTGATAATCATCAAGATACATTTACTGTAGCTTTATTTTTGGTTCAAACAGCGGCTCTCTCATTAAGGTTTTCCCTCCCCCTCTGTTTTGACAGAAAGATCAAGCAAAGTAATTGATGGACTTTCACCTGAACTGGTATAATTTTTTTATCTTTTGTGAGGAAATTATTTCCAATACTTGTACTATCAAAGTATTTCAGTGCACTTCTTGTGGATAGCAAATAATTTTATGGATTATTGAAATATACTAAATCTGAAAAAGTCTAGTTGAAGAATCCCAAACTTTAATGAGGAAAACACAGTAGAAGAAATGAAAGCTTTAATTATACCAGAACAATAAAAAGTGGTTCATTCCTATAAAGAAAGGGGGAGATCTAGAGTTGATTTCTAATTCATTGATATGTTCTTTTACAGACAAGATCTCCTAGTAAAGTGTCCATGATGTTCTCTGGAACTCAAGACAAATGTGCTACCTGTGGAAAAACAGCATACCCTCTTGAGAAGGTAGACTATTTGAATTGGTAGTTCGGTTTGCAGTTTTCTTGTATATTTGTTTGTAATGTACCTTATTTGGAGCAGAAAACTTCTTTCAACAGAAGGCAAAGATAAGTCGAAGGTTTTTGCACCGTTTGGTTTCCAATGCCATCGATATCTACATGGATATATAGGACTGTTGCATGTTATTTATTTACTTTTGTGATTGAATTAATGCTCCTGGTAAAATAAATTGACAATAGAACATATTTACTAGAGAAATGGTCGAGGTAAATCTTGTACGTTTTTAATGCAATGAGATGGCACTCAGACTAGCAGGTCTTGCCCCCTCTTTAGGGGCATGCAATGTGCTTTCAACGTTTGCCTGTTCTTAGGGAAGGTGATTTTGAGTAAGCCCTGGCCCGTTGTTATTGGGACCAAACAAATTATACACATAGACAATGTGGACCTTCCGAGTCATGGGGAAAATGTGGGCAACTAAGATGTGGAGAGTTGAATCTGTGAGCCCTGAACTTCACAAACTCAAAATAGCAAATCATTTAAAATTTGAGATGTTCTTAAATCCAAACTCATGTCTTCTAATGGCACTTGTATCTCACTCGACTTTGATTTTAATCCAAGGTTGAGAGAGAATATATTGACCTTTTATATCTTCAATAGAATAATCCAAGCTTGGGGGTTATTTCATCTTTGTATCTTGGTAATTATTGCAAAACTTAAGAAATTATGCTGATGACTGTTTTCCCCCTGTCAGGTCACTGTGGAAAGCTTATCCTACCACAAGTCTTGTTTCAAGTGTTCTCATGGGGGGTGTTCAATCAGCCCTTCTAATTATGCTGCACTAGAAGGCATACTGTATTGCAAGCATCATTTTTCCCAGCTCTTCAAGGAAAAGGGAAGTTACAATCATCTCATCAAGACCGCTACAATGAAACGAGCAGCTGCAGTCCCTGAGGTAGCAAGTGCAGTCCCTGAGATATAACGTTATTGTGATCTAGTTACTTGATTATCATTTGTGTTTGTATTTTGAAGAGTTTACACGGTATGCTAGTTTGTTGGGGAAAAGAGACCCGATCCTCTCTTTGGAATTTCACCAATTGTATTTGCCAACCCTAAGTGAGGGACATTGCGGTATAATGTCTTGTAGTTTAATTTATATTCGTTTGTAAAAGGAAGCTAACTCTGTTTAGCCGATATTGGCAGTATTTATTATTATGGTTTGCAAAAGTTTCCAAAGTACATATACTGTCAGCTATCATAATTGTGTCGTTGTTTGCAACTAAGTGGAAAAGTATCAAGTTCTTGTGTGTATTCATATTTATTATTGTGTATCTGATCTGGAGAAGGTTGATTGTCCTCTTTCTAGTATATTTGTTCCTTTACTGAAAGCATTACTTTCTTCAGCAAAAAATTGAGTTGTCCAGTATTTTTCATTGCCTTGTCTACTAATGGTATCGTACAATATTGTGTTCTAATTCATCTAGGTTCCTCCGCTTGAATTCTTTAAAAATCCAAGTCGTAACAAGGATCGCCTTCTAATTCATTTAGGTTCCACCGCTTGAATTCTTTAAAAATCCAATCCTTAACAAGGATCGCCAGGATTGCTTAAGGCACGTGTTGTGTTTTCAAAAGCAGGAACTTCATACTTGTATTGTTTTGTCACAGATGCTATTATAAAATAGAAATCATCATATAGTTGAGTTCTTTTCCTGATATATACTAAAATTTGAGTTATCTTAATCATTAGTAAGTTTTATTTTTTAAACGTCACTTGAATCATAGTTGTAGATCGCAATTATGTTCTCTTTGGCCTTTATAGTGCAGTATTAAGTGTTCTGTTCAGTATTATCAACGTAAAACTATTGGAAGTCCTTTATAAAACTCAATAAATTTTTAAACTTCTTTATAAATCAATAGATCTTTGTCAACCATGTTTCTATTATCCACCAATATGGATCCAAAAACCACCACCTCTCACTGCTTAAAAGTTCTCAGGGTCAAGAGGGATCTATACTAGTTTGTTTTTAGTTATTTATTTAATTTATATTATGGTAATTAATAAATTGAAAGCTCTTTCCTTGATTTTTCTGTTTTAACGTTTTTTCATAGGATGCCAATTTTATTACCATTACACACAGACGGAATACCATCTCTTCTACCTGAGCTGTAGAGTGTATGTTGTGTCTCTCGGTGCAACAAGAAGACAATTTTCGACTACAAAAAATTAGTATAAAACAAGAAAGCGAGACAACTGATTTATTCGCTAAGGAAGTCTGAAACTGATTTTCATATTCAGATTGCTATCTTTGCCTTTCGATTCAGGGCATTGTAACTTGATCCAGGGCTTTGGCCTCTAACTTGATTTTCTGTGGGCAGAATGGAGAGAGTCAGAGCTTTGGCCTCTAACTTGATTTTCTGTGGGTAGAATGGAGAGAGTCAGAGCTTTAGCCTCTAACTTGATTTTCTGTGGGCAGAATGGAGAGAGTCAGAGATTTGGCCTCTAACTTGATTTTCTGTGGGCAGAATGGAGACAGTCTGAGCTTTGCCCTCTAACTTGATTTTCTATAGGCAAAATGGAGAGATCAGTTGGAGGCTCCCAACTTAAGGTACGTGTTGCATGCTCCCATGGTCAAGCCGCTGGCATAGGTGTAATAGAAGGGGCTTGATTGAAAATAATATTATTAATTTTTTTTTCAGATTCTCGTCCTAAGCTGGAGGCTCATCTTCTTTGATGAAGATCAGAGGACGGCGAATGTAACTGTCATCCACTAAGAAAAGACTTCCGGACAACTGGGAAAAGACAAGACTTCAAGACAATTGAGAACTTTCCTTTGGAAGTTGTCCTCCTGCTCACTTTTGTCTGAATTTTGTCCTCCTGCTCACTTTTGTCTGAATTTTGTCCTCCAGAGTCCAGACTTTGTGCAGATATTTCCAGAAGGGCAATCACTGTCCATTCAGTCCCAACTTGTGGCTGGGAAAATTTGTTCATCCCTCTAATGAGAAGGTGTTTTCCTGGATTGCACAGGAAGGAGTAGACTTTCTCATTTGAAGCTCTGCTACATCCTGTGCAGATGGCTCTCCACATTAGACAAGGTCACTCGGCCCTATCGAGCCATAACATTGCATAGCCATTCCTAAATAAGCTCTAATGATTCTGCCATCCTGGTCGCTCCTAGTGGGTTGTGCAAACAAATGAATACACAAAGGTTGCGAGCTTATGGACTGCCAATATCCACCCTGCTATGTAGCATGCATAGCATTGAATGCTGTGGGGGGTGGTGTATAGGCCATCAGATTTGAATCCAGCATTGCATTCATATCTGAAGGGATGCACATAGCTTGTGGTGAATAATATCTGAACAATATCCACCCTGCTACGCAGTATTGAATGCTGCGTAGCAGGGTGGATATTGTTCGGCCTACACACCACCCCACACAGTATTGAATGCTGCGTAGCAGGGTGGATATTGTTCGCTACGAGCTATGTGCCTCCCTTCAGATATGAATGCAATGCTGGATTTTCTTCACATGGGGGGAATGTTGAAGTGTCGCCAAAGATGGACCATCACTTCATGCGAAGTTCGTACAACTATATCTTTACCTGTGGGATGAATAAAAGCGAGGGTGCCAACAAAATGATGAGCAATTAATGAACTGGGGGCTTCATTAATCATGTTGACGATATCCACTGGGAAGCCTCCAAAGTATAAGAGACTAGGGAAAAGGGACTTGTTAGGACTAACAAGAAATTTCCAAACACTACTAAGTCTCAAAGTCAAGTCATTTGCTTTTAAGCTTTCGTAACTTAGTTGAGCATATGTCTAGAATTGGCTTGCCAAAAAGCCAACAATATCCAGTGTCAATGAGATCAAGGGAAAAAGGATTTGTTACGACTAACAAGTGATTTCCAAACATTTATAAGTATAAACTGTCAAGTCATTTGCTTAGATTTAAGCCTTTGTAACTTAGTTAATCATGTCTAGAATTGGCTTGCCAATAAGCAATGATATCCACTGGTTTGTATTTACAAAAATACTTGATGATACCTTTGTTCTGAATGGCCCCAATGATTGCTCACTAATAACCTCTTTGTAGAACTGAAGCAAGTCTAGATTGACAAAGTCCCAACCTGCGTTGTAAAATTTGCATAGGTATTTGTGTACACTGAACTTACCTTCATCCAGTGTCTACAAGGCTACAAAAAGCTCATACAACGTCAACCTGTAATTGCATAATCTTCTTCGTGCATTAGATAAATTTCATGATGCATGTCGATACAAGGGCTACATGGCCACCATCCAGTCTTCACTCATGCCTTGAAGATCACTCCGGGTGAGAAACTCTTTTTTTTCGACTATTCTCCTTTCTACGATGAGATCTAGATATCATATCCCTTTCCAACAAATTTTCGATATAATTCAATAAACTCGTTTCAAACATTCATTAAATAACGTGACCTTGGCAGATGCATATTAGTTGCTCCCTAAAAGACGGAGAAATATATCAACTAGTGGTATTGTGAGAGGGTGGTTTTTGTTGGAAAGGGATTGGCCCAAGCCCCACATAGTAGAAAAATGTGTTTTTCTAGAGGGCATAGCATGATCTAGACATTCAAGGGCCCTTCCATTGCTCCTCTTTAAATCGGATCATGTGAACTAGAGTTTTGACAAGTCATTCTTATTGTTCTTTGATCATATAACTCAAGCCAAGCTCCAAGGATGGTAGGCCAAGGATTCTTTTCTTCGTTGTTAAGTATAAAAGGTGAAATCTCTTCCTTGTATTTTGTAAGTTTGAACGTGTTAAAATATCCATAGATAATTGTGGGATTTTAGGAACTCATCTAGTGTTCACTGTTGTGTTGGCCAAGCTCAAAATGTGTGTAACGTACTTGACCATCAACCCCACTGTCGGGCAATGCTACTACGCAGAAACATTCTCATACTTATATATATAACATGCATATTAAATCAAATTAACTCCTTTAACCAAACAATACAGAGTAATCTTGAGAAATAATGGAATGAACAGTAAATATCATTGCAACGAAATACATGAGAATATTACAAGCATCATAGACATGCATTTCAGTTGAAATTAAAATACATAATGATACTTATCTTAGAAATTGTAGTAACTCCACCAAACACGTGCATACCTTCCACAAACCTCCCAGCCGTATACCACGTTGCTCATCACGCTTAGCAGTGGGTCACCCTCGAGCTGGGATTAATCTCCACCCAAGGCAAGGGAATTCTAGACTAGGCTGAGGTTACAGGAAAACTGCACAGAGTAACCAGAAGGATTCTCTCCAGGAGCCTTCTTACGCCCACTACTCACAGACTCTCATTCCCCACATGCCTGTTCCACTTGGGAGTATACACTTTCACAAGCACAGTGCATCGGTGCTTCACCTCCCTCTTTGGGTCTCGACAACAGGTTGGATTAGGAATTCTCAGAGCTTCGTAACTGGTGCTGGACTCTCTCTGGGAGAAAACCACTTCCCATCAAACTCTCTCACCTGGAGAGAGTTGCTCACAGGCCTGACAACCTGCCTCTTCTACCACGGGCTTGACAACCAGGTTCTTCAACCAGTTTTCAATTCAATTCCCGCAAGTTTAAGATAACAACAACAACTACTTTCGGTTAACTCACTGGTGACAACAACAACAGGAAAATTGGGTGTGGACGTCCAAAAACCGACAACGGGCCACTAAGACACAACACAGTTCAGGTAACGTCGGTTTCAGGGTGCGTGACAAGCAAATTAAACATAGATCGATGATGGAGGCCAAATGCAGAGACCATACGAAATTCCAGGTTTCAGATAGTCAACGACATAATGGAGGACGAACCCCCAACTCAGCTGATGCTTCAACTATTAACTGCATGCGCCCAGGTCGACACTTGTCTTCTTGGAGCTGCATGCGTTCCCTTTTGCACACGTTGGAGCTGCATGCGTTGCCTCTCCCAGGACTTAGGATAAAAACATGTTTGTCACATAGCTTTGGAATAATAAAAAAATATTATTCTTAAGAACTTAAGCCCTTAAGCTTAGCCCCTCTTTCCAATCTTTCAGCCCCTTTTCCCTTACCCACCCTGTGGAAGCTTAGTCTCCCATCACTCTTTATTCGTGGTCGGTCTGCACGCAACGATGTTTAGTGTTTATTAATATTCTGCATATTACATATACAAAAACAGGGTCCTGGCTTTTAACACTTAGGCTCTCTGGCCTAATAAACACATAATTCCACCAACTTATCAATACTTGGCTCAACAACCTACAAAATAGGATTTACAATTCATAAACATGAGTACAACAGGGCTCGTCCTTGGGGATATTACAATGTGGCTATCTAGATGAGCATAGTCCACACTAGTCATTGAGAAGATCAACATCCCATTTCGAGACAATAGAGACAAACCATGGGGATACTATAGTTCTAACATTGCCTTTACCGTACTATGGTAGAGAGTGATTGTTCTTGTTTGAATTAGTATGGGTGACTCCTTGAGATCTTGGTTGTTCCAAAGGTGATAGAGAGTGGTCCCTCTTGTTTGAATCACTATGGATTATTCCTTGAGAGGGGAGAGGAGAACCTCTTGTTTGAATAACTATGGATGACTCCTTGATAGGATAGAGGGGCTCTTTAGATTTGAGGTTATCGAGTTTGCAACCTTTTATTGACTAACTATGCTAAAATTGAGGATTGAGAAGACATAATATTTTGAGATTCCACAACCTTCTTAGCTTAAGAATTCTTTTTGACTATTTGAAGACAACCATCATCAACTTTTGCATTGGCTGGCTTGCGGGGTTGGAAGATGGCACAAAGAGGATTGATGCCTTGGAACTATTAGAGTTGCTCAATGGATTTCACAGTGAGAAATAACTTTAACCACACATAAACATCATAAACATAATACAAATTGCTCAATAACAACATCAACAATATCACCATTATACATACACAATAGTACACCACCAAGGATTTTACGTGGAAACCTTGAAAGGGAAAACAACCTTCTATGCACTCAACCTCCATCTCTATTCAATTTCTGCAAAAATAAACCATAGATAAGGCACTTGAGCTTCTTTTCTTTCTTTCGTATTACAAATATTATTGGGTTGTTAGGCTACGTGCCATGGTAGCTTCTCTTTCTTATCCTTCAGTGTTGGGGCCATTGCTTCTTCTCTTACACTCTCATCAGGGTTATCTTCTTCCTCACTGTAATTGCTTCTTGGTCAACTGGCCTTTGATCTTCTTACTTGTCCACCATTGTTCCATACTACTTTGACACTGTGCATCTTCACCTTCCATCGCATTTTAGATTGTACAAATCCTTCATTATTTTAACTACTTTGTGGCTTTATCTCATTTGTCTACATTGTTGAACCTTTGGTGTTTGACCCTATATCCCACCTCCTTCTTTATCTCTACTCACAGTGTCATCTCGTTACACCTTCTCCATGACTTCTCCACATGGTGTTTCATATGCATTGTCTCTTGCCCTTCATTAAGATCAATGTGGAGGTGAAGACATATAATTTTTGTCCCATGCCTTTCCACCTACCTTTTCTCACTTTGCATTCACATCTCCGTAACATTGCTCCACAACGAAGGAATGCACTATAAGGCATTTAGAGGCTGGGGATGCAAAGCATAAAGACTACAACACATCCACAAAGTTTCTTTCACACATAGAACTAAAAAGGACTTCTGCCAACTATAAAAAGGATTTAGTCCATAAATAAAGAGGCTAGTCCTTGTACACCTCAATCATCCAATCACCACTTGCCACATGTTCATCATGTCCATTTTCATTTGCCATGTAATAACTCATGTCCATTTTCATGCCACATAATAACGAATTTCATCTCATCACTCTTCTATTGTTGCAATATATTGCATGCCATCTCTTCGTTGTTGTCTTTGTCTCTCTTTGTATCACCACAAGCACTTTTCATGTGCTTCTCATCCATGCATCATTCACACGACACGAACTAAGTCATGTTCGTGCCAAGACATCCATTTGTGTTCACTCTCACAGTTTACATAGGGACCTATGGTGTAGCCATCCACTCTTCTCCAAACGCATAACATGGAGCCATTTGCTCAACACACCTCTCCCTCTCACAGTGTACATATGGACCTATGGTGTAGCCATCCACTCTTCTCCAAACGCATAACATGGAGCCATTTGCTCAACACACCTCTCCCTCGCTCAATTATTCAACAACTTAATGAAAACAAAAATCATAGACATACCTTAAGTTTAACAATAGTGCTCTTCACTTCACACGACATCTCTTCTAGCTGTTTGCAACACATTCTATTGTAGATTTCTTCAACTTCATTGGCATATTTTAAAATCCGCCATCTTTTGTCAACGACCCATCATCTTCATCTTCATCCCAAGAATATTCTTCCTATTTTGAAAACTTAATCTCTTAGTGTCCATTAACTTTGGTGTTTGCGACTCTTTAATCTTCTTGGGCATTTGTTTCTTTACTCTTCATTTCCATTTTGGTACTGCTGCCTTTTTCTATTGCATTGTTTGGCATTTCTCTTATCCCAAATTAGTTGCTATCTTTGACACCACTTGGTGTGCTAGCTTTGACACCACTTGGTGCAAAGAGGATCGACCCTTCCTATGTTATTAGAATCACTTCAAAAGCTACAATGTTTAGCCACACATAAACATCATATACACATACAAATTGCTCAATAACGACAAGAAGTTACAATACCATTATCATACATACATATCAATACACATTACATAAAGGATTGTACATGGAAACCCCCAAGGGAAAAACAATCTTCAATGTGCTTAGGGTCTCTTTTTATTCAAGTTTTAGAAAAATAAAATACAAATGAGAACTCAACTTTTTTTCTTCTCTTTCATATTACAAATATCATTGCATTGCTAGGTCGTGGGCCATGGCAACCTCTCTCTTTCATAATTCACTTCTAGGGTTGCCCTTCATTTCTCGCTTACTCGTTGTATTTATGTTCTTCCTCTCATTGTCATTGCTTCTTGTCCAATTGGCCTTTCACCTTCTTGGTTTGTCCACCACTGTTTTGTAACATCCTTGGCATTGCTTGTCTTCACCTTCTATTACATTCCATATTGTAACAAATTCTTCATTCCTTAAACTGTTTCATGGCTCTATCTCATTCATCCACATCATCAAACCTCTTTCTCTCAACCCTATCTCCTATCTTTTTCTTTATACATACCCGTAGGGTTATCTCTTTACTCCATATGTCTTCAAAAGACTTCAGATCCATGCAGTGTCCCATATGCATCCTTAGATGCCCCATATGCATCCTCTCATGACCTTTGCCTTATTACTAATGCAGAGGTGAAGAAGTAAAGCTTTTGTGCCATACCTTTCCACCTACCTTTGCTTGATTCGTATATGCTCCACAACAAAGAAATGTGCTACAAGGCATGAAAAAGGTGGGGATGTAGAGCATCAAAGCCGCCTCCACGACCACAAAGGATCTTATACATTTAGAATTAAAATGTGATGCAGGAGCATCTTCTACAACAATTTAGTATTTGGCCTCTAAGGTCTTAGGAGCTTTATGAAAGGAAGTTGGTTTCGTCATTTTAATTGTTTTTAATTATTTGTAATAGTCTAGGGTGTTTGAGAAGAAGACAATTTTGCCATGAATGTAATAAGAGGTGGAATAGTTAGATAAATTAGGATTTGTGTTTGGATCAGATCCTATCTTTCATGATCATAATTAGGTTGTTTTAAGCTAAATAGAGTCTTTGTGTGATTTTGGTCAGAATCGATCCTATCTCCGTGGATTGGATCGATCTAGTCCCTATCATGTTAAAAGGGTTGATAGGCAAAAACAAAATATACGTACGAGTGTGGTGTGTGTTAAAGTGTGTAGAGATCGAATAGATCAAGAAGGAATTGGGCCTTCTCGTTGTATTCTTATTCTTTCAATCAATTGAATAAAAGTGTTCTTGTGTGTATCTTGGATTGAGTCCATACACGTGAAAGAAGCAACGATGAATTGCTTCGTGATTGCAAGCGAGAGGATTGTGCGCAAAAGGGTTCTAGATTTGAACCAAAACCCTGTTAAATCCATGTGTATTTATGTTTTGAGGAATGGACGATCAGGATCAAATCGAGAGAATTTGATTGACGCTCATAGCATTTCGGTCATTATGTATCGACTTTTCTTCTTGTTTGGCTTTTGAAGAGGCCCGAAATCGCGAATCCCTGAAGTTCGACACACGTGGCATAAAGAGAATGGCGAGGAGAGGTTATATGGAGGATCACGATAGGATCGATGACTATCATGTTTTAAACGATATTTTTGAAGTATAAAAGGGGACCCACAAGCTTAAGGTTCGTTTGTTGATTGGGAGTGCAGATTGATGATGTAGGCTTATCACGTACCAACAAGGTGTGAGGAGGTTAACGCAAGGAGGTCTGAGACCCTGAGGTCCGGGGTCCAAAATATGTGGCATCCCTTTACTCGTCCACGTGGTTCCACTAGAGGTTTCAACGTGACCCAACAAAGAACTCTTTATAATAAACAAATGACAAAGATCAAATTGTCGCATCGAAGATCGATGGCCCTCGTCGCATCAGATTGCGGCCATAAGAGATTTTCAATGTTGGAGGTTGTAAATAGTCCGACGTCTCGACGCGATATGTGTTAGGGTGACGTAAGATCATGTAGTGACTATGATTTGTATTGAGGACAATCAACGGTCCATAAAAGTCTC
Source organism: Picea engelmannii (assembly GCA_009831015.1). Lineage (NCBI taxonomy): Eukaryota > Viridiplantae > Streptophyta > Pinopsida > Pinales > Pinaceae > Picea > Picea engelmannii. The sequence goes on along the minus strand of ML785661.1, from coordinate 46,551 downwards.
GTGATCCAGATCAACGACCCAGATTTATCGTACACATCTGTGCTTAACCCTGTGGTTCCAGCGTATGGATACATAGCTAAAGGAAAGGAGCCAATTGTTTGCGCAAGGTAAATTTCAATTTTTCTTCTAAATCAAATTCTTGTTCAATTAAATGGGAGCAAAATTGAAAGGTAAATTCATGCTCCGAGACTATTAACTTAATATTTTTAGACAAATGCAGAATTTAAAACAAAGAGGTATGCCAGTGAAAGAATACACTGAAGAGTTTTATAAATTGAATATAAGCACTAGTCATATAGAAGAGACTCCTGAAAAACTTGCTCGATATTTTAATGGATTAAGATATGAGATCCAAGATGAAATTGACATTTCATCTCCTAACATTGTTGAAGAAGCATATCGATTTTCTCTCAAGAAAGAAGAAAAACTAGCAATAAAGAACCAAAGAAGCAGAGTCACAGTTCAATAGAAGGCAGAGGACAACAAGGTGGCAAAGGAAGATCTTCAGCTCTAAAGGTAGAAACCAACGACTCACATTAGCAAGAACAATCACTAAGAGGTGGTGATTTTAGAAGGATAAGACCTTATCAAAGAGGTAGGGGATCTTTTATCAGATGTTTTAGATGTAATAAGTTTGGCCATAGATCATATGAAGGTCCAGAAAATGCTTCCACCAGTAGAGGAAGTGCAAATGTTGTTCAAGCATAAGAATAAAGTGTGGAGTCATCTATGCATGAGAATGTATCATTGGAGAGTCTTTGATGATGAAGAGAATACTACTAAAACTACATAAAGAGATTAAATACCTGCATAGAGGAAGACACTCTTCAAAACTGTCTGCAAAAGCAAAGGTAAATGTTGTAAAGTCATTATTGATAGTGGAAGTACTGATAATTTGGTGTCTATAGAGATGGTTGAAAAGTTGATTTTGAAGAAGTCAAAGTGTCATGGACGCAAAAAAAGGGACATCAGTTGATAATGAATGAGCAATGTGAAGTGGAGTTTCATATTGGAAGCTATAAGGACAAAGTATTTTGTGATGGTATGCCTATGTATGTGTGTCGTGTTTTTCTAGGTAGACCTTGACAATATGACAGAAAGACAATACATGGTGGAAGGAAAAGCACATACACTTTTGAGAAATATAGATAAAAACACACTCTCTTACCATTGAAGGATGAAGGAGCGACTGAAGAAAACAACTCAAAGGTCCTATTGGTAAGTGTAAAAGAATTTTTGCAGGACATAAAAAAGGAAGAGGTACATTTCCCCCTGATTGGTAAACCAAAGGTAATTTTCACAAGTAGAAATTTAAATGATCTGCCTAAAGAAGTTAAAGATTTGTTGGATGAATTTGCCGATATTGTGGTTGATGATTTACCAAATGAATTACCTCCATTGAGAAGTATCAATCATCATATAGATTTGATTCTAGGGGCTAACCTTCCGAATAAAGTAGTAGGAGATAAGAAAGCATGTTCAAGAGTTGTTAGATAAAGGTATGGTCAGAGAAAGTTTGCGCCCATGCGCAGGTCCAACAATGTTAAGCCCAAAGAAAGATGGAGGATGGAGAATGTGCACAGATTCTAGAGTTATAAAGAAAATTACAATCAGGTATATTTCCATTACCCCGAATTGATGATTTCATGGATTACTTAAGAGGTGCTAAATATTTTTCAAAATTGGATTTGAAAAGTGGGTATCATCAGATCAGGATTAGAGAAGGAGATGAATGGAAAACATTTCAAACAAATGATGGATTGTATGAATGGATGGTAATGCCCTTTGGACTCACAAATGCCCCTAGTATTTTTATGAGATTGATGAATGAAGTACTTAAAAAATTCATTGGTAAGTTTGTCATAGTTTATCTGGATGATATTTTGATCTACAATCAGTTTAGAGAAGAACACTTGAGACACCTCAGGTTGGTTTTAAATAAACTACAACAAGAGAAGTTACTTATTAAGTTGAAAAAGTGTAGTTTTGTGAAGACACAATTTGTTTATTTGGGTTTTGTGATATTGGAAAAGGCTTGAAGATGGACCAAGAAAATGTGAAAGCTATAGTAAATTGGCCTACTCAAAATAATGTTTTTGAGGTAAGAAGTTTCCATGGTTTGGCAAGCTTTTATAGAAAATTCATTAGGAATTTTAATGGAATATATGCTCCAATTATAGAAAACCATTAAAAGAACCAAAAAACCATTTAAATGGACATAAACAAATGATAAAAGTTTTAAATTATTAAAGAAGATAACATAACAACCAATTTTAGCATTGTGAGATTTTATTAAACTCTTTCAAGTTGAATGTGATGTAAGTGGGACTGCAATAGGCACTGTTCTAAGTCAGGAAAATAAACCAATTGCTTATTTTAGTGAGAAATTAAATGAAGCAAAGCATAAATATTTTTCATATGAAAATGAGTTTTATGCAATTATTCAAGCACTAGAGAAATGGAGACATTACCTTATGCCAAAGGAATTTGTTTTTTACATTAATAATTATGTCTTGCAGTATATTAGTATTGCAGTATATTAGTAGCCAAACAAAATTAAATTAGAGACATGTCAAATGGATTGAGTTTTTGCAAAATTTCACTTTTTTTATTAAGCATATAAGTGAGCAATCAAATAAAGTAGCAGATGCATTGAGCATAGTTGGTTTGATTTTACAAGAATTTCAAGTAAATGTTGTAGGATTTGACGAGTTGAAAGAGATGTATAAGGATGATGTAGATTTTAAAGATGCTTATGCAGTCTGTGAAAATCCAGTAAGCAGAGACAAAACTCCATGGTTAGATTATATGATTAAAGAAGGTTTATTGTTTAAAGACAATCAATTATGCATTCTAAGATGTTCAATGAGGGAAACCTATTGAAGGAAAAACACAATGGTGGATTAACATGACATTTTGGACAGGGAAACAACATTTTCTCATCAAAGTACATTTTATTTCTCGCTTGGCATGCAGACTGATGCCAATAAATTTGTTGAAATATGCAGGGTTTGTCAGTATGTAAAATGAAGAAGACAAAAATACAGGATTGTATCAACCATTGCCAATTCCAGAGCGACCATGAGACTCTTTTAAGTATGGACTTTGTGTTAGGATTGCCAAGAACTCAACAATGTAATTATTCAATTTATGTGGTTGTTGATAGATTCTAAAAAATGACACACTTTATAACTTGTAAGAAGACCAATGATACAAATCACATTGCATATTTGTTCTTTAAAGAAGTAGTTAGGTTGCATAGATTTCCAAAAAGTATTGTTTCTGACAGAGACACAAAATTTGTGGGTTATTTTTGGATAAATTTATGGAAAAATTTAGGGACCAATCTCAACTTTAGTTCAACATACCACCCACAAACTGATGGGAAAACAAAGGTGGTATTATAGAATCTTGGGAAATATTTTGAGATGTCTGGTAAGCGAGCATCCCAAATAGTGGGATCAGAGACTTGCACAAGCGGAGTTTGCATATAATGATTCCCCTAATAGAAGCACAAGATTAAGTCCATTTCAGATTTTGTATGGAATAGAGGAATTTATGAGTTAAGGAATTTAGGAAAACAATAAATTAGAAGTGATGGTGGTGAATATTTTGTAGTAAGCATGCAATATTTGCAGGAAAGGGTCAAACAACAACTACATGACAACAACAACAAGTACAGACAAACGACAAATTTGAAGAGAAGACCACTGGATTTTGAAGTTGGAGACTTGGTCATGGCACACCTCAGAAAATAAAGGTTTCCTAGAGGGGAATATAACAAATTAAAACTTAAAAATATTGGGCCATGTGAAGTGTTGAGAAGATTTTCCTCCAATGCTTATGAAATAGAACTTCCAAGTAACTTTGGAATTTCTCCAATTTTTAATGTATCAGATTTATACCCTTTTGAGGAACCAATAGACAATTTCACAGATGCACCTGACAATGACAACATTCAAACCATTGACTGGGAGAAACAACTACCTATAGCACAACAAAAGTAGATTGAATCTATTTTGGACAAAAAGGTAGTAAGGAGGACAAGGGGTAAAGAGTACTTTCAATACTTGATCAAGTGGAAAGGACAACTACTTGAAGATGCCACGTGGAAGACACCAACAAAAATATCTAAGTATGGTACAAGTGTTGAATTACTACCACAACAAGCCCAAGGACGGGTTTTCTTCCCTGAGATTTTGATGCAGGAGCATCTTCTACAACAATTTAGTATTTGACCTTTAAGGTCTTAGGAGCTTTATGAGAGGAAGTTGGTTTCCTCATTGTAATTGTTTTTAATTATTTTTAATAGTCTAGGGTGTTCGAGAAAAAAATAGTTTTGCCATGAATGTAATAGGAGGTGGAAGAGTTAGATAAATTAGGAATTGTGTTTGGATCAGATCCTATCTTTCAAGATCATAATTAAGTTGTTTTAATATAATTAGAGTCTTTGTGTAATTTTGGTTAGAACTGATCCTATTTCTATGGATTGGATCGATCTAGTCCCTATTGTATTAAAAGGGTTGATAGTAAAAAACATAATATATGTATGAGTGTGGTGTGAGTGTGTGAAAGTCTACATAGATCGAATATATCAAGAAGGAATTGGGCCTTCTCGTTGTATTCTTATTCCTTCAATCAATTGAATAAAAAGACAATTGTGAAAATTATGTTCTTGTGTATATCTTGTATTGAGTCCATACATGTTAAAGAAGCAATGACAAATTGCTTCATGATTGCAGGGGAAGGGATTGTGCACATAAGGGTTCTCGATTCGAACCAAAACCTTGTTAAATCCCTGTCTATTTATGTTTTGAGGAATGGACGGTCAGGATCAAATCAGGAGAATTTGATCGACAACTCATAGCATTTTGTCCATCGCGCATCGACGTTTCTTGTTGTTTGGCTTTTGAACATGCTCGAAATCCTGAAGTCATGAAGTCTGACACACATGGCATAAAGAGAATGGCAAGGTGAGGTGTTATACGGAGGATCACGATCCACCATAGATCACAATAGGATCGACCGTGATCCTATTTTAAACGATATCACCAAAGTATAAAAGGGGACCCACAAGCTTAAGATCCATCCATTGATTGGGAGTGCAAATTGATGGTGTAGGGTTATTGCATACTAGTAAGGTGTGAGGAGGTTAACACAATGAGGTTTGAGACTTGAAATACGTGGCATCACTTTACTCGTCCATGTGGTTCCAACGTAACCCACACATGAAATATTTATAATAAACAGACGACAAAGATCAAATCGTCGCATTGAAGATCGACGACCCTCATCGTAGCTGACTGTGACCATCAAAGATTTTTGATGTTGGAGGTTGTAAACAATCTGACGTACTGATGTGATAAACTTTAGGATGACGTCAGATCCCGTAGTGACCACAATTTGTATCAAGGATGATCAATGGTCCAAAAAAGTCCCGTGATCCAGACCAACGACCCAGATTTATCGTACACATCCACGCTTAAGCATGTGGTTCCAGTGTATGGACACACAGCTAAAGGAAATGAGCTAAGTGTGTGCGCAAGGTAAATTTGGAATTTTCTTCTAATTTGAATTCTTGTTCAATTAAATAACTTTGCAGAATTGTTGGAGTTTGAAGATAGAGAACTAGTCCACAGATTGGTCTTCAAAATGGACTTTTGCTGAGTATAAAAAATATTTGATCCATAAATCAAGGGACTGGTTCTCGAACCCCTAAATCATCCAATCACCATCTACCACGTGTCCATCATGTCTTCTTCCCATTTACCACTTTCAAGAGAATCCTTTGAGTGTATTCGCTAGAGACTTAGAGTAATTTCTACTCCAAAATGAATGCTTTTGAATGCTTATCTTATAAGTCTTAGATCTACACGAGAGAGTAGCCCTAGATGGAAAGATACCTTTGCCATTAATGATAAAAGGGGAGAGATTTATCGAATGAAAACTTAGAGAAAGAGAACAGAGGCATGGTTCTAGGGGGAGCATGAGTGATATGAATTCAATATTGCATCAAAGTGTTTCCATCAATGCCAAAGGGGGATATTTTTGATTATTTGGGTTGGTTGTCATTGATGTCAACCCTTGAAGAAAGTTCGGTAGAAAATTTCGATAATACAAAGGTTTGGGTAATGGAACCAAGTTTGTTTGATGGATAATGATATGAGTTTTGATATATTTGCAGGTAAGACTATTCCATATGGATAGTACATGTCATGCCATTTCCAGTGGTATGTGGAACGTCACATAACTCCTCACGGTTAGAAAGTTATGTCCATGTGAAGTTGGAGAAAGGTTTGAGTAATGGATCCAAGTTTGTTTGATGGATAATGGTATGAGTTTTGATATATTTGTAGGTAAGAATATTCTATATGGATAGTACATGTCATGCCATTTCTAGTGGTATGTGGAACATCACATAACTCCTCACAGTTAGAGGGTTATGGCCATGTGAAGTTGGAGAACCCTCATGAGTGACCTAGAAGCCCGAGAAGTGGGTTAGCCCTAAAATAAGGAAAACGATTTAAGATAGTTAGAAGGTAACCCCTTGAGGTAAAGTGAAGTGATGAGTGTACTATAAGTCAAAGTGGATACACAATAAATTATTTAAATAATAAAGTTAATTGCGAAATTACTAAGTGGACAAGTAGTTAGAAATGGGTTAACCCTAAAATAAGGAAACTGAGTTGAGATGGTTAAAAGGTAACCCCTTGAGGAAGCTACATGAAAGTATAAATAAGAGGCAAGGCTCTCTCATTTTTAATCACACTTGAGCATATTGAATATCTACAAGTGACTAAGATAACCAAAGGATATCTAAGCCGAATTTCAAAGGGAAGGTGAAGTAAAGAAGGCCGAAATTCAAGGGAGGATAAATTATTTTGATGATGCTTTCTAAGGTTGTTGTGACAGGTTATTCATACATGTTTGGTGCAATTTTTCATGGTACAGGTTGAGGTACAGGTTGATGCATGATTGATTCACTTGTTTATGGTACAAGTTGATTACATGTTTTTTGGTACAGGTTGGTGTATAGTTGATGCACTTGTTTATGGTACAGGTTGATTACAGGTTGAGGTACAGGTTGATGCATGGTTCAAGTTATTGGTACAAGTTTTTTGGTGCAGATTGATTGGTACAGGGTGTTTGGTGCAGATTGATTGGTACATTTTTACAACAGTATATCTCACAGTGATAGTGTGATAGTGGTTCCATCATTTTACTTATACGTCAGGGCGGTTGGACGGGGAAATGACATGTGGTTGTATCCATCTTCCGGTTGTAGCCGAAGAACATAGGGGGTTGTATCCTCCTTCTATTTGTAGCCAGAGAATCGAGGAGTTGGAGCTTCCCTCAGGTTGTAGTCCGAGAAACTAGGGGGTTGGAGCCTCCTTCCAGTTGTAGCAGGAAAACAAAGGAAGTTGGTGCTTCCAATGAATGTATTTATTAAAGACATATAATAAAAAACATTCCATAGTTTTCTCCCACTTTGGGTTTCCACGTAAAACACTGGTGTACTGTGTATGTGTGTGATTGATAATTTTTTCATTGTTTATTTACTCTGCAACTATTGGATGATAATGCTACATTGATATAACACTTTCATTTTATGGTGAAAAAGGATTAAATTGCTCTATCACTGATTCACCCCCCCTCTTAGTAATCCAACAATTGGTTTGTTTGAAGGAATACGTTATGTGTGTATTTGGATAAGTCTCTAAAGTGGTCCCCTTATGGCGTAGCTTTAAGCATGGCCCTCATGGGAGGACACTTTGAAGAAGTCTACAAGAAACCTAGAGGTGCGGTCATGGAGCCCAGAGTTCTTTGAGGAAAAATAGAATGAAGGACAATGCAAATGCATGTAACACTTGTATAGACGGATAGTCCTTCTTGTGTCATTTCCAACGGTAGGTGGTACGCCATGTAGTTCCTCATGGTTGAGGAGTTATGCCCTCATGAAGTTGAAAGCCTTGAAGAATGGTTAAGAAGCCCCTAAATGGTTGCAACAAGAAGTTACAAGTCATTAATTAAAGGGTAAAATGGTTATAATAGAAAGTACAAGTCGACCTTAATGTTAAGTAAATAAGTCACTTAGAAAATTACAAATACACTTCAAGATGCCTCTCATTTATACAAGCAAGTTTATTGAATATCTGTCAAGTGAACAAGTGATATATTGATGAATATTTTCGTAGCGAATATGAGGAAGTGAATCTAAGGAATCTTTTAGCACTGAGAGTCACCCTCAGACTACTAGAGGATAAGCCTAGTACCCATTTGATTTAAATTATTAAAACAAGTTATACTTGGTGGATCAACAAAAGAAGAGTAAAAGGGAGGGAAACAAACTGCTTGCAAATGCATTCTATTGGGCATGGAGTCATAACATTCTGTAGATCAAAGGCAATCAAGTTGCTTACCAGACAAAAGGCTTATGCAAGGATGGGTAGAAGAATAGAAGGTGAACAAAAATAAGAATATCCATTTAACATAGATCTTTTCTGAAAGATAGATAAAAGAGTGTTTGAACAATAATCAATGATTAACATGCAATTGCCACAAATCCTTTGCAACTCATGAATCCATTGACCAAAGGAAACTTTCGATCTTCAAAGTCTATAAATATTATTCAAGCAAGATGATAATAAAGAATGGAAACAAGAGAAAAACAGTCTGGTATCACTACTTTCATGAATCTCTAATGGCATAAATGCCTACAACACATGCCCTCAGGCTTACAAATACATAGATAAACTGCCCCTGCAACTCTCTCAAGCTCTTTCTAGTGACTCATGAAACCCATTCTCTAAGAGATCTCTCCATCATTAAATATAAAATAACATCCAAAATATCCTTAGGATGTTTCATCCCATCTCTTTCATTGGATTCCAGGTCTTGGAGATAGGTGGCAATAGTTAAAGAGACAAAAATACAACAAACTGCTAAATTTTAGGAAGTTGATGGAAGTCATTAATAAATCTGTTGCCAATTCACTGCATGAGGTTTTAATGGAGCTAAATCTTAGGTGCAGGTGTCCTTTAGCTTCTAAATGATATTTGAGAATTCATTTGAACCCTCCTTGACATGTGGCAACCTCCAAACAAGGACAATATCCAATAACTGTCTGAGTTAGCAACGCCATTTTGCAACACACTTGTTGTATTTGGTGTTTTAATTTTATCTTTCAAATGCCAAAATGGTTCAGAATGATTTTTGGTCATCAGGTCAACCATAATCATTCTCCTCCTAATTTTTTTTTCAGAAGAATCCACATCACCATTTTGGATTTATGATAAAATATTTAGAAGAAGCTGCTACAGGGAATGAGTTCGCAACGCCTCTGACAGTGGTGCTGTAAACTTTCTTGTAGGTGTTGTTTTGTGCCAAATCAACTCAATTGATTCCAAAACCATGCAAGAAGCCTCGACAACCTCTGATAAACCTACTACAACTTATGAGTAATGAAAATCACTGCATAAACAATATATTCATAGAAGCATAGGACAAAACATTCCTTAGATTTACAAACCTGCATATATAAGATATCATAGTAAAACTGATTGAAAGTTGCAGACATAATGCTTTATGCTCTTCTTGTTCCTGAACATTACACTAATAGTTCTTTAAGCTCTTAATCCACCATAAGTTGTTACAAAGAGTTCGTAGTTTCAGAAGTGGTAATATGTGACAGTTTGCAACACACTGTGAATTCGTAGCACCTTTAACCAGTTTGCAGCGCGTTGTGTTTTAATGAAAATGGAGATGAATTTGATACCTTTCTTTATTTACAAACGATGAATATTACCATGATGACATGAAGACTCTTGTACACATGTCTCAGATTAGCTTCCTATACTTGGGACAAACCAAAACCATGATTTATTGATAGAACACATGACTCAAAACCTTGAGACCATACCCCTATGACTCATACCTAAGCTTTTAAAACATGATTGAGATCAGAAACACTAATCACATGATTGACCAAGACCAATGGGGTCTTTCAGAGAAAAAACTTAAAAAAAATTAAAAATGAGGGAAAACCAAAGACTAATGATGTGCTTCAATACATATCATGTGCTAACATAAGCGAAGGAGTGCGGAAGTATCGAAGTTACAGTTAGTGAAGGGTTTCTGAAAACCCTAATTTTGTTGACGCC
>ML785661.1:0-21262 GCA_009831015.1 Picea engelmannii | reverse complement strand
TCACATTGGATCCAGTTTTGCGATGGTTTTGACTTTCATCTAGGTGATCAGGATCATCCTGATGTTTTTATGAAACTCTTTGCGAGCTCTCTTACAGGGGAGGCTAAGCTTTGGATTGATAAGCGTCCTAAGGGAAGCATAAATAACGTTGAAGAGCTGCAGAGAGCCTTCAAAGCAAGGTGGTGTGATGAAGAAAACTCGCAAGATATTTTCCTTCAATATTCCAACATGTGTAAAGGATCTTGCGAAAGCATAGGAGAGTTCACTAATAGGTTTAATCTCGTCCTCAAAAAGATATGATCAAAGGTTGGTTCAGAGCAAGCTATCATCGATTGGTACCTTTTTACTTTGGAAGGAACTTTACAATTCGAAGTTAAGCAACGATCACCAACAACCTTGGAGGAAGCACAAGATATGGCCTTTCAAATTGAGAGAAATCTCGATTTCGAAGACTTTGTTGAAGAAAGGAGTATGGATTGTGAACCATGGGATCCAGGTAATGAACCTACGTCAGAGCCTGAGCCTCCAAGTGTCCTTCAAGTTGAACCAGCTCCTGCGAAGAGGAAATGGAGCATTTCTCCTAATAGTGATATATCTTCCCAAGAGCCTCCTTTAAAGAAGACCCATCCAAAGGATGAAGTTTGTGATGCATCTAAAGGTTTGGACCTGAATCCCGTACAAGACTTTTCTCTCTTCATCAATCAAGTGGGAGATCCAATTCCTAAGAATCGTGATTTCAAACCCTTTTATGTCTCTCTTCGAGTAAATGATCTTCTCCTCCACAATTGTCTTCTGCGTCCGGAAGCCAAAGCCAACATAATGACAGAAGAGGTTATGCAACAATTGGGCCTGAAAATCTCGCGAACAAACACCAAGGACGATTTCGTAGAGGGAGCCATTAAAGATCTTGAGGTAGCTTTTGACTCTTGCCCTGATGCTCCTTTCCGGATTGATGTGATCGTTGTGAATGATATTAATAAGTTTGGGATCATCATTTGTGATGACCTTATTGCACATTTGGGTGGAAGCATTCATAGATAGATCCACTTTTCTTTGTGCTTCTTAGATGTGTGGGTATAGATCTGACATATATGAAGGTGCTGAGTGCTAGACCTATTTTGCTGTTGCTAAGTGCTAACTTAACCTGGATCTAAGTGAATGTTGCGGTGCTATGTGCCATCTGCGGAGTGCCATGAAGGTTAAATACTGATGAATGATCTATGCTAAAGTGCTTTCTAAGAGTAAGAATCACAGATTTGTGTCCCAGCTAAGATTGTAGACACCTGAGTCTTGCAACCACCCCTGCCTCTACCTCGGGTGAGACTTCATTTGCTTCGCAGGTGTTGCCAAAAGGGCCGATAGTTAGGGTTTTGTTGGTGCACTGTTGAACCGTTGAACCCTTGGTTTTCCCCTATGCCAACAAATGGTTCCATTGTCGCGACATGACACTGTGATTGCTGGGAATTGAGGAAGAAGAATCTTTGTACAAAAGGAAGCTCTGTGTGTAGATCTGTTGCCCTAGTGCACAACTTTTTACTCGACCTGTGAAGCTTTGTGCCAGGAATAAGGTCAGATATGAAGAAAGGAAGATCAGATCCGAAGAAAAGAAGCGAGATCTGAACGCTTTGTGCTCTAAGAAAATTAAAAGTTGAAATTTCTGAAAGAAAGAGGTCACATCTACAGAAAAGAGGTAAGATTTGTAAGCTCTGTGCTCTAATAAAGGTAAGAATAGTCAAAAGTTCTTAGATATGGAAGATTTGTGCTATGTAGAAGTAAGATAAGTGAAATTTTTTGTTTCTAGAGCATGGATCTAGGTATGTTTGATAGATTATGTCCTAGATTAAAAACTAGGGCATTAATAGATAAAAGAAAGTTTGATATGGATAGATCTGATAAGTATAATGATAGATATGTTATACCTATGCATAGAAAGAATGTTTGGACTAGCAAATGGATGCAGGATCCTAGAAATAAATTTTTGCAGGCTAGCTATTATGATCCTAGCGTGCAGTACAAGAAAAGTTGGGGATCATTGAAGAGAGAGAGATGATTAACTCTTTGTTACAATTGCAGAAGACTAGGACATCTTTTTAAGGAATGCCCTGGGAGAAAACCTAGTTGCTACTGTTGTAAGGCTATGGACCATGAAGTACTGGATTGCCTTAAAATGATTGCTAGACTTGAAAAGATGAATATGGAGCAAGCAAACCCTGAAGGAAACCAAGAGACCAAGATTATAGAAGAACCCCAACAAGAATCAAAGATTATGTTACTGAAAATGAAAGAAACCATGAATGAACATAAACATGCCAGTTTGTCAGAGATCTTCAAAGAAAAGGAGAAAATCGAAGTAAGAATAGGGGACTTCGACATCGACTGTGCTCAAGATGAGGGAAAACAGATGAACATTATGATAGAAAGTACTTGGGAAACCCTGGGAATGCCTGCTATGGTTCCTTCACTAGGAAGAATAGGGTTGTTTAAAGGAAAAATGGTAACCCTATGTGGCAGAATTACCCAGATAGCTATGAGTACCCATGAAGCTTCGACAGAGGAAGAGTTCGAAGTCATTAGATTTATTGAGGACTGTGCCCCATTTCCATCTTTGTTAGGCAAGATCTGGATTGAAAAAGACTAGATCCAGAGAAAAGAAGAAAAGGAAGACCTAGAACAGAAGAAGCAAGAACTCATGGAATTTATGACTAGAAGGATCGCCTACTTGATGGAAGAACAAGAGAATAGATCTCAACTGTTGAACACCAGGGACTTGGATGTCGAAGCTATAAGAGCATTAGAGGAACCACAGAAAAACGAAATACCTAATCCATATGAGGAAGGAGTATTACCCTTGGATCTGAAGAAAGAACCTCAGCAGCGCGAAGTGCCTATGTCGAGAGAAGATAAGACTCAAAATGGAAAAATGATGACCGAGATGAAGCTCATTGGGAAGAAGGCTAGGAAGCTAAGTAAGAAGAGAGCCAAGATTGACAAGTTACATAAGGTTCCAGAGGAAACTTCGCAGAAGGAAAAACCACAAGAATTGAGCTTCGCCGGGATATCAGAACAATGACATATGCTACTTTGCCGAGGTGAAGTAATATATCCGTTGGTAGCCAATATAACCGTTCGACTATCGCTCCGAACGGGTCATAAAGAATTTATGGCTCGCCACTAGACCGTTCGACCGTGCCATAACGGACAAAACATAAGTTAATGCAACCTCATACTCATTGCAAGAAGACCGTTGCTAAGTTTCCCTACTTAGTCCGTCGCGCCACGCACCTAGAATACTTTTTGCTAAGTGAGAATTTGAGCCTGAAACCCGAGATTACTTCACTCTGTGATCATTTCCTTGTTCCCATACTGTTCACTGTAGTCTCTACATTCATTTCACACCTGAGCTAGTTGACCCAAGCTTGTATGTCGGACGAGCTCAACGCTGCTGAGAAAGTAGTTGAAGAAGTTTTGATTGACTTAATGATTGAGAGAGTCATGTCAGAGAGAGGATTATCTAGAGGAGTCCAAGAATCGTCAACAAGAGGACCCCATGCCTCCCCTTCCACTGCTCGCGCTGGTCCATCCCGACCCACCGATGAGAAACGAACCAAGCATAGGGATGACATCACAAATGCTAAGCTTATCCCACACATTCTACCTACTTACTTACCACCTCTAAGTGGTGCCATCAACCGTGATAGTGTACCTCACTAATTTGAGTACACTTTGATCATCACGTACCTTCCGAAAGGGCTGCGCGCAGTTCGTGCTGACCAGGATAAGCTCGCAACACTGAAATTTAGTGATTTTAACCTTGGAGATCATAAGGTTTACAACATGTTAGCCCCACATAAGTACTTAACCAGGACCAAAGGAAAGAATTCTAAGATTGTCCCACAGTCATGGACCCAGAACCTTGTGCAGTCCACACTGCTTAATGTAATGAAGATCCCCCACTTCGACAGACACCAAGAAGTCAATGCATGTGCCAAGTTGTTGCTGTCCTGCTACCACGAAGGATACTTATGGTTGGACCGCCGCATCACTATGGATATGACCTTGATCAATCGGATCGCAGGCCTTAGTATGCAAGGCCCTGACCCACATGAGTTTTACCTTGGAAAGACCTCAGACCGAGCACTAGCGCAGAGGATAAAAGAAACTTATGGCGATGTCCAGAAAGGCACACGAGGCTACAAGGTAGCCTTTATCTAGAGTTGCTCAATGCACCTTGCCCGTCAGCTAATCGCGGGCAAACTAGTTCGCAAGAACAGAGAAACACAAGTGACTGGATTCGTAGTTGACCTCGCAAGGAAGTGCACTGAGGGACTACAGATGAACTGGGCATAGTACCTTGTACGAGTTCCACTTTAGTTGGTTTCTCATACTAATCGCTTTCATCACCTGGGAGCTACCAGATGGTGCCACTTTTCTAGAGATCGAAACCTTCGAACCACTGGCCGCAAAGTTCTGTACGCTGTGGTCCTCCAGCGACATGAACAAGCAGTGAAAGTCCAATGCCGTCTTCCACGCTTATTACAACCAATTGAAGAATGCATTCCAGTCTACACCGCGCCTCACCCAAAACACACTTCATAGGTTTAGACCTTTGATAAAATTTAGCGTGGACCGCCACTTCACCTATATCACAACACATGTTGATGAAGCACAAACAACAACTCCAGTCGTACTACAAGTTGACAGAAGAAGACTTGGAGCAGATTACCAAGGAATGGTCAACAAACCTTCTTGTTGTAGCGGACCCCATAGAAATGTCTGACGTGGAAAGCCCTGAAGCTATGCCGGATACACCTAGACCAAGCAAGACTAAGAAGGATGATGAGGTTCAAGGTATCCATAGCACATCCATGAAGACTACTTCGATCTCACCTGCGTAGGGAGGTGATGGTGAAGAACTAGGTGGCACAGAGGTTGAGAAAAACAAAGGCGAGGTTACTCCGCCTAGAGAGGAGGAGGATCCCACTAAGAAAATGAAGATTACCCCATCAAAGCCCTCATTACAAAAGAAAACTAAGGCCACCCAGACTACATTTAAGACTACCCTCACACCGGATGACTTCGACTTCTTAATCGCTGCGCTGAATGATGCTTCACTAGAGATCGCAGAAAAGCAAGAAGCGAAGCAGGAGGAGGTATTCATACGAATCAAGAGAGAATTTCAAGAAGTGCAACAGACACTCCAATCCATCCGAGCAGTTTCTACTGCTCCCTTGACAATTGGAACAACAGGAACAGGCGATGAGCCCACCCAATTACACCAGATCACCGAGAAAGTCGAAGCTCGCCTTCGACGAGCTCAAGAAGACACAACGCAAGCCACCCAGGCTTTGACACAAGTACAAAGCACACTTGTAGAACAACAGAGTAAGGCAGAATGGGAAAATATTCCCCTACAAGTGAAGTGGGATGAGGAAAAAGCACAGTTACAGTAGATCAAGGACCAATTGCTTGCAGAGCAACTTGAAGTACAGGAAAAGGTTCACAAAGAACTTCGCTCTGTGATGGTCATATAAGTAAAGATTGAAGAACGTGTCCCACAATAGGTGGCACAACTTGAAGAAGTAATCCAATAACTCCAGCAACGCATCACATATATGGAACTTCATACCGTGCCCGAGACTCCTCAAGAAATAAGGGATCTAAGGGAGGAAACTACTTGTAGCGCAGGTGGTCGATTAAAAACCTTTGCCTTGGAATGCAAGCAGCTGAGCGCTAGAAGTGCCCAGACTTATGAGAACCTCACAGAGAATCCAGAGTTGCAGGCATTGGAGGCACAACTCCAAGAAGAAAAGAAGCACGCAGACACGCTACAAGCGCAACTAAAGGCCTTGACCCTAGTCGAAAGAATGAAGAAGTTTGCAGAACAACGCACCTCCCAACAATAGGTACACACGCTGCAAAGTAAAGTGATGGAAGTCACCTAACGACTTCAACCAATCCAAGAAAAGACATGCCCACTGTTCACTGAAGTTGAAAGCCAGGGAACCGAGCTTGAACAGGTTTTCATCACCGCAAAACGACATCTGAAAGGGCCAATAAACGATGCAGTGATCCATGAGTTCACTGAGAAAGAGGTTGCCGCACTACAGTAGGTTGAAGTAGTTCAAGCCAAACTCGAGGCATTCGAGGCAGAATTGATCAGACCAGAGTGACTCAGGATGAGTCACAAGTGAGTATTGGGGGCCTGTTGGCCCTTGATCAAGTTTTGAGGAACAGTTGGTCATATTTGACCGTTTTTGGACTTCGAAAGCTTGTCAAATATGGAGCGCAACGCGAAGCGGAGATCGTGGAAGCTAGAACCTTTTCTTGGGTCCTTTCTAGGTTTTTGGGGATAATGTAATGGGTATGGGATGTCGGCCCATGGGTTTACCCATGTTTAGGCCTATTTTGTAAAGTATAAATAAGTAGCTAGGCAATGTAAGAGAAGAGAAGATAAGCTAAGTGCTAGTAAAGACTTTGTGTATATTGTGACCGACTTGCAGAGCTGAGTGTAAGTGCTGTAAGTGCTGGGTGCAGGGATTGTAAGAAGGCTCTATGCTATATCTACTCGGGGAAGGAGGATTTGGCGATGTGTGCACAGATATCCTGTTCTATGCAGAGTACAAGTTCGAGCTCTGTGCTGTAATTCGATTGACCAAAGCTAATAAAGAAGAAGAAGACTTTGTGGACGTAGCCCCAGGGTGGGGGTGAACCACGGTAACTTTGTGTGTTGTGCTCGGTGCTTCGACCTAATGTGTTGGTCTCTTTCCATGTGTTGTGCTTGATATGATTATGCTATGTGCTTTGCTATGATATAATTAGATAGATCCACTTTGCTTTGTGCTTCTTAGATGTGTGGGTATAGATCTGACATATATGAAAGTGCTGAGTGCTAGACCTATTTCGCTGTTGCTAAGTGCTAACTTAACCTAGATCTAAGTGAATGCTGCAATGCTCTATGACATCTGTGGAGTGCCATGAGGGTTAAGTACTGATGAATGATCTATGCTAAAGTGATTGCTAAGAGTAAGAATCAAAGACCTGTGTCCCAGCTAAGGTTGCAGACACTTGAGTCTTGCAACCACTCATGCCTCTACCTCGGGTGATACTTCATCTGGGGCTGGTAGTTAGGGTTTTTTTGGTGTACTGTTGAAGTGTTGAACCCTGGGTCTGCCCCTGTGCCAACAATATCAGTGGTAGTGACGGTGACAATGGAAGTGATAGTGATAGTGGCAGTGACATTGATAGGGTGATGTGATAGTGGCAATATCAGTGGTAGTGAAATGTTGAGGTTACACTTATATTTCAGGGTGGTTGGACATGGAAATGAAAGGGGGTTGTAGCCGGAGAACACAAGGAGTTGGAGCTTCCTTAAGGTTGGAGCATGTAAATCAAGGGGTCATATCCTCCTTCCAGTTGGAGCTGGAGAAAAGAGGGAGTCAAAGCTTCCTTCAGGTTGGAGCATGTAAACTTGGGGTTTGGAGCCTCCTTCCAATCATAGCTGGAGAATTCAGGGAGTTGTAGTTTCCTTTAGGTTGAAGCCTGTAAATAGGGGGTTGGATCCTCCTTCCAGTTGATTTTAGAGAATTTGGAAGTTGGTGCTTCCTATGAATGTAATCTTTGATATATAAGAAAAAAATGTGTTTTTCTCCACATAAAACCTTGGTGTACTGTGTATATGTGGTTATGATGTGATGCATTGTTTATGATTATATGTTTATGATATATGTTGAATGAATCATAAGTGAATGTAATTATTGATAAACTTTATGATTACATGTTCTAATTAAAAGTGGTAAAAAGTGTTCAATATTGATTCACCCCCCTCTCAGTATTCCAATAGTAATGCTGTAAAATCTAATCTTTTAGAGAAATCATTTTAGAGGTTGTTGGTCATGTAGATGTAATCCAAATCTTAGGATTTGTAGCCAATGATTTGTGAGGATTTGTAACCATTTTTGGGTGCCTTTTTTTAAGGTTTTTCATACTGTAAAGCTTATAAATAAGGCGTGTTGTAATGTTGTAAAAGCTAATCTTTAGAGAAATCATTTTAGAAGTTGTTGGTCATATAAATGTAAGTTGAATTGGCTACAAGGTTGTTCTTGTAGAAAGTAAGAAGGTATGATGTTGATTGCGTCTTAGGTGTAGACCAAGGTTAGGCATGCAACCTTTTATTCTGAAGGAATAAGGCAACATGAGAGAAAAACACTCAAGGAATGTTGGTTTTCTCGTTTGGATTTCTAGGGTAAAATCTCCATGTAATGTGTGTTTTCTTTGTCATTTACTTTCTTGATTAAATATTTCTTCCTCTCTTTTACTAGGTTTAGTGTGGAAGTGTTCCTCATTTCCTAACATGTGGTATCAGATCTTGGTTTAACAACCTTGTATCTAAGATAAACCTTGTTGACAAATTGTCCTCAGACACATAATTTTATTGATAAAGAAAAAGTGATTACAATCTGAAATGAGAACTCATAATCTACTTAACCTCACTTGAAGAAGGAGCTAGTTTATATATCTTAACTCTAAACTAAAATCTAGGAGAAAAACCAATCGCATAATCACATGAGTATAATAAGTGATTACTTAGAAGCTAGGTGTCCTTATCCTAACAAATAAGAATAAACTAATTTTCTAAAAAAATTTAATCTAGAAAATAATTAGACTATAGAACTTTAGCATTATGAGGCTAACAATCCCCCCATTTAATCCAAAATTTCATTTTTACAAATACCAAGTTCATCTATGAACTTAGTGAACTTTATTCTACCAAGATGTTTGGTAAAAATATCTAAAGTTTGATCTTTAGATGGACATAATTGAGGCTTGATGATGTCTTTGATGATGAGCGAATTGATGAAGTGGTACTTGGTGTGAACATGTTTAGTATTTGAATGAAATAATGGATTATTGGCCATCTTTATTGCTGACTGACTGTTGATCAATAAGGTAGTTGGTGATTTCTGATTTTCACCAAGATCCTATAAAATTCCGCGTAGCTATACAATCTCACATGCTGCTTCCCAAGCTGATATGTACTCTGCCTTTGTTGAAAAATTGACAATTGTTGTTTGCTTTTTGCAATTCCAGGATACTGCTGTTGAACCCATATTCATTAAATAACATGAAGTGGATGTTCTATCATCAATGTGACCTGCAAAATCAACATCTGAATATCCAACAAGTGTAATTTTTTTTTTCCTTTTGTAGAGAAGACCAAAATATTTTGTACCTTGAATGTATCTTAGTACCCTTTTTGCTGAATTCCAGTGACTTTCCCTTGGTTCCTGCATAAACCTTGAAAGTATATTGACTGAATATGACAAATTTGGTCGAGTATTTGTCAAATAAATGAGACTTCCAACCAATTTCTTGTACTTTGTATTGTTTACCAATTCCCCCCCTTCAAATTTTGAAATTTTCAATTTCTGCTCCATGGGGGTAAGAGAAGGTTTACAATCTTCCATGCCAAATTTCTTTAACAATTCAGTGGCATACTTAGTTTGACTAAGGAATGTTTGGTTAGGATGTTGAGATACTTCAACTCCAAGATAATAATGAAGTGTCCCTAAATCAATCATTTTGAACCCTGCTTTAAGTTCTTCATTAACCTGTTTGATGCGAGCTTCATTATTTCCTATTATTATTAAGTCATCAACATAGAGTACAAGTATCACCACGTGCTTATCTTGCATTAAAAAATACAATGTATCATCTGATTCACTTCATTGAAAACCGACCTTTTGTAAGTACTCATCCATTTTTGCATACCAAGCTCGAGGAGCTTGTTTCAAGCCATATAAAGCCTTCACAAGTTTTCAAACTTTATGTTCTTGTCCTTTAGCTTCAAACCCTTGTGGTTGAGTCATGAAAATATATTCCTTTAGATCACCATTTAGGAAGGAACTTTTGACATCCATTTGATGTAATTTCCAACCATTATGTGCAACAAAATTGATAACCATTCTGATAGTATTCCATTTAGCTGTGGGTGCAAAAGTTTCTTCATAATCAATTCCTTTCTATTGAGTAAAACCTTTAGCAACAATTCTTTCTTTTTACTTGTCAATTTTACCATTGGGATTGAACTTTACTCGATAAACCCATTTATAAACGATGGGCTTAACATCATGTGGAAAATCAACTAAGTTCCAAGTCCCATTTGCAAGTACTGAATCATATTCATTAATCATTGCTTCCTTACATTCTTTATGTCCAACTGCTTCAACGAAATAAGTAGGTTTAGTGGAAGCATGAGAAAAAATTTCTTTTGCTCTTGAAGATCCCCTAGTTCATGTTTTGTTAATTTCATATGAATAAACATCTTTGAGAAGTTGTTCAACCCACTTTGGATTCTTATGTTGAGGGGATTGTGGATATGAATCACCATTATTATTGAAAAAAAGACTTTCAAAAAATGAGATTCTTCTTTCATATGGAATATCTGAGGTTGGAGAAGATTGTTTTGAAGATTCAGTATCAAAAGAGTATTTTGTAGTTTCATTATCAGATGAATTAGAAGAACTTTTTGATAAATAGATGTCTTCTGGAGAAACAAAGTCTTTTTCAAACCAAAATGTTTTCTTTGAATTGTTCAACTTACCATTACCCTTAGTGTTTTTCTTCTCTAAACGACCAAGGAGACAATTAATCTCATCTAAACTCTTACTTTCAGTTTCATAAAAAATTACATCTCTACCGACAATGATTTTTCCATCTGAAAGAAACCTATACCCTTTCTTTTCATCAGAGTATCCAATGAAGGTACACTTCATACTTCTATTTTCTAATTTAGTTCTCTTTTCCTTAGGAATTAAAGCATAACATGTTGACCCAACAACCCTAAGATGATTTACCTTGGATTTAAAACCGTACCAATCTTCATAAGGTGTTTTTCCATATAAAGCTGATGTAGGTGATCAATTTCTGAGATAAACTGCAGTATGGATTGCTTTAGGCCAATATTTTGTGCTCAACCCTTTAAATTGCATTATAGATCTTGCCATGCCCATGATAGTTCTGTTCATCCTTCCAGTAACTCCATTTTGCTGTGGAGTATAGGAATTTGTTAGTTTCCTCTTGATTCCATTGTCTCGACAATAATCATTGAATTCAATTGAAGTGAATTCACCTCCATTATATGTTCTCAAATATGCAACCTTTTCTCTTGTTGCATTTTCAACCATGTGTTGAAATTTTTTAAACTTTTCAAAAGCTTCAGACTTTTCCTTTAAAAAGTATACCCATGTCATTATAGTGTAGTCATCAATGAACAATATAAATTATATACATCTTCCGAAATAAGATTCCATTGGACCACATATATCACTGTGAATCAACTCCAAATAATTTGTTGCTTGCCATGAGTTGGTTGGAAAAGCTTCTCACTTTTGCTTGCCAAAAATACAAGCTTCACACTTGGAATTTTCTTTCTTGAAAGTTGGAAAACCCTTTACCAAATCTTGGAACTTAAGTTTCAAGAGACTATCAAAGTTTAAGTGACCAAATCGAAAATGCCATAATCTAAATGAAGACATTTTAGAATTCACTGTTGCTGCAAAATCATGCTTTCTTGGGGTAACTTTTCCTTTCATTCTAAGCAATTTTCCATCTTCATATCCTATCATTATTGTTTTCAAGTTATCCTTCTCTGACATAATTTTTACCAAACCATCTTGCATGACAATTTGATATCCAACTTCTCTGATTGTGACTAAGGATAACAATTTTTTCTTAATACATACCAAACGTTTGAAATCTATTTTTAACCAATTCCAGGGAGAAATACTTTCACCGAACCTTTTCCTTGAGGTGTATGAGTTGTATCATCAACCAAATAGATGGGATTGAGTTGAAAATCTCAATAATTCCAAAAATAGTCTCTATGAAATGTCATATGCTGAGTAGCTCCTGTGTCCAATATCCAATCATTTTCAAATGAATCTTCTTGCTGAATTGCTAAAAAAACACATTCATATTGATCATCTTGGTAATCTTGATCCTCTGCATATTGAGTTGATTGTTGAGAATTTGAATTTGATGTCTGCTTAAACTTTGTCCATTGATCATTTCTTGTAAGACAATTTGATGCATAATGACCCATCTTTAAACATCTTTTACATCTCACTTGACTGAAATTTCTGCCTCTTCTTGACTGTGCATTATTATTGTAAGACAATTTGATGCATAATGACCCATCTTTAAACATCTTTTACATCTCACTTCACTGAAATTTACGCCTCTTCTTGACTGTGCATTATTATTTGGAGGATTAATTTGAAAATTTTGTTGATTAAAATTTCTACGACATCTACCATGACCACGACCTTTGCCATGGCCTCAATTAGAAGTCTGATTCTAAAAAAATTCCAAAATTTGATTTCCCTCTTCCTTTAGAACTCCCAGCTTTGGTAAAAAGAAGATATTCTCCTGATCTTTTTTTCCAAAATATTAACTATGTTGAGCTAGTAATTCACTAAGTGAATCAAAATTCACAGTTGATAACTTATCAATTATTTGCGAAGTCTCAAGAAAATGATTATAAGATTGAGGCAAACCATTTATTACAATGGATACTAGAAAACTATCTTCAAGTTTAGGAAAAACGCCTTTGATGATTTCTTGATGAATGTTCTTAATCCTTGAAATGTATTCTAATACATCACCATTATCTGCTAATATTTGTTTAAGAAATTTTATTTGTAAATCAACTCTATTAGATGCAACAAGAGTATCAAAATTCTTCTTGAACAAATTCCAAGAAGACCATGCATCTTTGGAATTCTCAATATGTACAAACATGTGGTCAGTTACAGAAGAATGTATCAAGGCAAGTGCTTTTTCATCTTTCAAATGCCATTTGGCTAAAGAAGTAGCATCGATCGGCTTAGTTGGAGCAATATCACCATCACAAATATCACACCATAATTCATTGTAGATCAAAGTGTTCTGCATGTGCCGAATTCAAGATTTGTAATTCTTGGGTCCATCTAACTTATATGATTCTGTGAATATATTGATTAATTTAGACATGATGGTAGATTTCCTTATTGCAATATTGCAAGTGAATAATCCACAAAACACCAAAAGAGAGACACAAGGCACCAAAAAGAAGAGTACACAATCCACACAAAAAGAGCGCTTTTAAGGGCTTGGACTTGACCCTTTAAAAGTCTCGTTGGAAAATGAGTTCAAGAGAGTATTTCACTGGACTCTTCTCAACTCTTAACTTAAAGGTTACAATCAAAACTTTCAAAATTTGATCATTTTACAAGACTTATAGTCTTTTACAAATAACAAAATGTGCCCCTCTTGAACTAAATCCTCCAATAACTCAAATAAAAGTTTACAACTCAAATCTATTTCATACAAAATTGACCCCCCTTTTTAAAATAGTTCATTTAAAGTAAAATTCACTTATTACTCCAAAACGTTTTCATAAAGAATATTTTAATAAAATATTCTTTAAAACTTATATATTCCTCCAAAAGATTTTCAAAAAAAGTACTTAAAATTATCATGCATGAATTTATTTTGTATGCTATAAAGCATAATATGTCACCTTTTACAAAGTTAACATTTTTAAAATTAGTGCAAAAAGTGTCTTATCTCCATGATAATCCCCCCCCAAAAAAAATTCTATGTGAAGCTATGTTAATTCATTCTCACGACTGCACTGAAAAATCCTACTATAAAGACACTTGTCACAATTGCACAAATAGTTGATGAGATCAAACACTACATAAGGTCTTTATTGATTTGATCGGTGTTCAAACTTTGCTGAAAAATTCACGGAGGAGATCAAACATCATATCGTAGAGATTCATAAAATTTAATGAAGGATTTTAACGATCTGTGAAGATATCACACAAGTACCGAGAGCAAGAAAAAAAATTATTCATAGATTTGTGGAGCGCACAAGTGTCAGAGACAAATCGTCGTTGGAGACTCTTCGTTCCTGGTGTTGGTGCTGGAGACAAATCGTTGTAGAGTCTTCATTGTTGATGTTTGCGCTGGAGACAAATCATTGTGATAGACTCTTCATTGTTGGTGTTTGTGTTGGAGACAGATCGTTGTGAGAGAATCTTCATTTCTGGTGTTTGTATTAAACGTTTCAATGGCTCAAATAGTAGAATACAAGTGCAAGCAAATTCTAAAAACAATATGGTAGATACAACGAATTCCAACAAGAAAAAACATGTCTACTTCCGGTTTGCAAAACCCTGAGTCCTTCTTTCAGAGTTTGAACCATGAGAAAAGATGAGAAACAAATGCATGGGGGATTTTCTCTTGTTCAAATGGTAGTTGTAAACTTAAGCGATGAAAACAAGCAGATTTCAAACAAAAAATATAGTTTGTGATAGATTTTAAGTAGATCTAAAACAATTACAACTATTCACAAGAAATTGCCAGATTTATAAGCAGATCTATCACAATTGTTTACAAAAATGAGCCGTCTACTTGGATTATAGTTGATCTATTTGATAAACAAAGTAGATCTGATCAGAAAAATAATCTCTTTTGGGAACAAAAGGAGAATAGATCTGGTACAAAACTTTTCAATTGCAGAAAATAATGATTTATCTTATCAAAATTTTCAAAACACAAGCTGTTGTAATTAAAATAACCTTTTCCTTATTGAATTAACAACAAAAATACCTCGGTATCGTTGTCCTTGATTTTCAAGAGATACATGATGATGTTGTGGATACTTCCTTGCTTCCTCAATCCCTCACCATTTTCCCATGGCTCTGATACCATGTTGACAAAGTGTCCTCAAACACGTAATTTTATTGATAAGGAAAAAATGATTACACTCCGAAGTGAGAACTTATAATCTACTTAACCTCACTTGAAGAAGGAGCTAGTTTATATAGCTCAAATCTAAACTAAATAGGAGAACAACCAATCACATAATCACATGAGTATGATAGGTGTCCTTTACATAGAAGCTAGGTGTCCTTATCCTAACAAACTAGAATAAACTAATTTTCTAAAAACATTTGATCTAGAAAATACTTAGACTATAGAACTTTAGGATTATGAGAATAACAAACCTCAAGTATAGTAAGAGTCATAAGTCATAAATATTTATAGAGTGTGCTTAAATAATGGTGAGTAGCTTAAGAATAGAGATCGAAAAATTCAATGGCCAGAATTTTGAGCTTTGGAAGCTTAAAATTGAAGATATCCTTGTGGATCAAGAAAAATGTGAAACAATATATCCAGGTACCATTTTGACGGGTATGATGAGGGAAGAATGGGAGAAACTCAAGAGAAGAGAAAGGAGAACGATTTAATTTTGTCTTCTAGATTCGATACCACTGAATGTATCAGGTGAATATTCGACCAAGAAACTGTGGGATAAGTTGATGAGCTTGTACCAGTCAAAATCTCTAGTAAATAATTTGTTCCTTATAAATAAATTGTATCTTCTGAGGATGAGTGAGGGAAGTTCGGTCACTGAGCGTTTAAATGTGTTTAATACCATTATAAGACAATTATCTTCCGTGGATATTAAAATCACCGAGGAGGATAATTGTGTTAGCATATTATGTTTTTTTCCGGACTCTTGGGATAACTTAGTCGTGGCTATAGGGATTAATTCAACCACATTAGTGCTAGAATACCTAGTTGCATCTCTACTATCAGAAGAAATGAGAAGGAATAACATGGAAGGATTGACTAAATATGCATTAGTGGTAAGAGGTTGGCTGACTGACAAAGAAAGAGGTAAATTACAAAAGGGTAGATATAAATCCCTGATTCAATCGACAACAAGAAGATGTTGGAAATGCGGTAAAGCTAGGCATTACAAAAGGGATTGCAAGTCGAAGGAAACAAAATCCAATACATGATCTAATGAGAAGAAATCAAATGAGAGAAAGATGACTCCAGATAAAGGATGTGCTGTGTACCTGGAGTCGACTAGTACACTGTCCAATCAAGATGTTTGGTTGATCGAATCAAGAGAATCCTATCATATGACATGACATAGATAATGATTATGCGAATATGAAAGATATGAAAGAAGAGATGTGTTCTTGGGGGATGAATCGAAAACCAAAATTGTTGGACGAGGAAGAGTTTGACTAACACTATAGGATGGGAGGAGTAGAACCCTTCCAGGTGTGCTACACATTCTAGGTTTGAAAAGAAACCTAATATCTGTCAGAAATATGAGTGATGCAGGGGTGCACACCCTATTTCAGAAGGATACGTGTGAGATGGTCAGAGGTGCGATGGTATTAATGAAAGGATTTCAGATTGGAACCCTATACAAGTTATTAGGGAATATCGACTTGACTAGATGCAACAACATCATTGTTCCTAATGTTGACTCGACTTCGACTCAACTCGAATCGACTCAGGTTGAGTCGTTTCAACTCAACTCGACAAGTCCCCATCAAAACGACTCGACCATGGATAATTTTAAGGATATAATTTATATTAAAATGTAGAAACCTGGGCTAATCTTACTAGTCCTTAATATGCAAAATGTAAAATGTTTGGCAATACGTTTGTAAAAATATTCAAATTTATAAGGATTTTATATAGTTTCTATAAAATTTCGGCGATTTTAAAGGTAAAATAATTTTATTCTATGGAATTTGGGCGAATCATTTTTAGAAAAAATGGAAATTGGTGAATCGTTTTTTGGGAAAAACCATGGAAAATTATCCCATTTGCGAAATTTATCCCCTAAAGTCATCCATGGACCTGACCATGCTATGGAAGGAGAGGATGGGACATATTGGAGAAAATGACTTCGATTTATGCAAAAAAAAGGTATGGTAGAAGATTTTCCTGAATGTAATTTATAATTCAAATTTTGCTAACATTGTATATATGGAAAACAAAGTTGGGCGAGGTTCCCATCTGGAGAAACAAGGGCAAAGGAGATTCTAGAATTGGTTCATAGTGATGTGTTTGGCCCTATTTCAATACCTTCACTTGGTGGATCCTTCTATTATGTCTCCTTCATAGATGATTTTTCTAGGAAGAGATGGATATATTTCCTTAGGAAGAAATTGGAGTTTTTCGAGAAATTCAAAGAGTTTAATTCTCTCGTAGAAAACCAGACAGATAAGAAGATTAAGGTACTGATAACTGACAACGGTGGTGAATTTTATGGAAATGAATTTGATCAGTTATGCAAGCAGTGTGGCATAGCACGCCAAAATACCATACCATATACCTGATAGAAAAATGGAGTTGCTGAGAGAATGAATAGAACATTGATAGACAAGGCAAGGAGCATGCTCAATGGTGCTGGGATCACACAAGAATTCTGGGTAGAGACATTCAACACTACAAAATATATGGTGAATATGTCTCCTTCGTCGACGCTATTCAATACGATTCCACATGAGGTATGGTCCAATAAGAAGCTTTCCGTTTCACATCTCAAAGTATTTGGTTGTGATGCATTTTTTCACGTTTCCAAGGAAAATAGGAGAAAGCTGGACAAGAAGGCAATGAAGTGTATTTTCCTTGGATACAAAGAAGGAATGAAAGAATATAATCTCTGGGATATTGAATCAAGGAAAATAATGTACAATCGAGATGTGGTCTTCAGAGAAGTCGAAAGGAATTTGGGTGAATTTGGGTGAAGGTTGACCAATGGATATGTGTTCAAGATGTTTGGTGGAGCAATCAGCTGGATGATTAATCGATAGGCGGTATTTTCCTTGTCAACAACAGAAGATTAATACATGGAAGCCACTCATGGAAGAAAAGAATCAATATGGTTGCAAAGGTTGTGTTCAGGAATCGAGTTTGAGCAAAGAGCTATGAAGATAAGTTGTGATAGTCCAAGCGCAATATTTTTGGCAAAGAACCCAACTTATCATTCCAAGACTAAGCACATTGATGTACAATACCATTTCATGAGAGACATGGTGGAAATCAACAAGGTGCCGCTAGAGAAAGTAGACACATTGGAAAACATAATAGACTCTTTGACCAAGTCTGTGAGTGTTGTGAGTTCTCTTGGTGCAGAGAGGAAATGGTAATTGTTTCCCTGGGTCTATGAACGAGAGTTTAGAAAACTGTTGGTTTCAACAAAGAAGACAATAAGTGGGAGAATGTTGGTTTGTTATGTTCTTTGTAGTTAAAGTCAAAGTTGAATAAATCGACAACAAGTCAAAGGTCGACACAGATCGACTGGGTAAAGTCGAAGTCGAAGAAATCGACAACAATTTGAAGGTCAAGGAAGATTGAATGGGTAAATTCGAAGTCGAAGAAATCGGTAGCAAGTTGAATAGGTCAACTAACAAGAGGCCGACATGCGAATGCATGGAAACTGACCGAAGAACGAATGGAGGTCGATCGGTAATTGACTAGTAAATCGACTTAGAGTCGATTGTAACAAAATTTCAAGATTCACGAGATTTTTTAGCCAATGATCTGTGAGGATCTATAACTGTTTTTGGGAGCCTTTATTTATGGTTTTTCCTACTATAAATCTTATAAATAAGGTGTGTTGTAATGCTATCAACATTATTATTTAGAGAAATCATTTTAGATGTTGTTGTTCATGTAGATGTAAGCCAAATTGGCTACAAGGTTGTTCTTGTAGAATGCAAGAAGGTATGATGTTGATTGTGTCTTAGGTGTAAACCAATGTTAGGCATGTAACTTTTTATTTTGAAGGAATAATAAAACAAGAGAGAAAAACGTTCAAGGAATACTGGTTTTCCTATTTGGGTTTCTAGGGTAAAATCTTTATGTACTGCGTGTTTGCTTTGTCATTTACCTTCTTTATTAAATCTTTCTTCCTCTCTTTTGCTAAGTTTAGTGTGGAAGTGTTCCTCATTTCCTAACAAAAAGTATGCAATCTGGGTACTCGTTGGATGAAAGATTCAATTATGCATTCAACGAGTGACTACACTTGAAATTTGAGTAAACCTATAAGGAGATAAGTTAAACATACGATTAAAAAAAAAATAGTTTTCTTCCCTTCTCTCCAAAAATATTTACCCTTATGATTGACTTCATCATCTTGAATCCTATTGTTTCTTTTAAAGTTGATTTTGATGATAGATTTTTTGTTTTGAGGCCCATTTTTTACCTCAAAATTCCCCTAATGATCCAATTTATTTCATTAGTAAGAATCTAGCACATGTAGAACTAAATTACGTAGTGATTGAAAAGGAATTTCTTGTGGTAATATATTCTATTAATAAATCTTAGCACTATATTATTGGATACCCTACATTTGTACATATTGATCACTCTGTCATTCGTTATTCAATGAACAAACCAATAATAAGTTAGAGTAACTAGATGCTTATTAATGTTGCAATAATTTGATATCACCATCGTTTATAAGATGGGCAAAGAAAATGTCACTACAAATTTTCTTTCTAGGAATACCAATGAAGGTGAAGCTATTCTTGTAGAAGGTACTTTTTTTAATGAACATCTATTCACATTGTCTACTAACACACCATGGTTTGCAGATATTTCTAACTATTTGGCTACAAAAAATCTTTCAACACATCTCTCACTGAAGGAAAGATAACATACTATCAAACAAAGTGCAATGTATTCTTGGGTTCAAGGATACCTCTTTCACACAGGGTTGGATCTCATAATTCGACGTTGTGTTCGAGAGGATGAAGTTTATGACATACTAAAACCTTTTCATGATGAACCTTGTGGGAGGGTCTTTACTTATAAAAGGACTACACACAAGGTTCTACATCTAGGTTATTATAGGCCTACCAATTTCTAAGATGTTCAATCCGATGAGATGCCACTGCATATTCAACCCATGATGGAACCTTTAGAGAAATGGGATTTATATTTTGTGAGCCCTATCAATCCACCTTCCAAATAGAATGTTCATATCTTGGTTTGCACCGATTATGTCGCCAAATGGGTTGAGGATAAAGCACTTCCAAGGGCTACAAAACAAGTAGTATTATATTTATTTATGAGGAGATATTTGTCTTCTTTGAAGTACCACGCGAAATTGTTACAAATCAAGGAACTCAATTCACCTCCAAAATCATTCAAGCCATCACAAAGTAGTATTAGATTCGACACATGACCTCTAGACCATATCATCCGCAAGCTAATGGGCATGTGGAAGTTGTCAGGCAGCTAAATTGAAGATTTGAATGACCTGAAACACTAAATTGTCAAACCAGGGTTGGTAAACTTTGAGATGCTACACTGTATATGCGGGTAAGGCTCTAATCGCTATCTGAATGCTATCCTTAGCAGAACACACAAAATTATTCTGAGAACTTGAATCCTAATGATTATCCCGAAGCTTAGCATTTCCTATTTAAGTCATTAACAGAAAACAATCCTATGTTTAAATGATGGTGCTTCTATTTCCATTCATACGTATGATTTCACAAGCTTATTCCACCACTATCTTTTAATCATCTATCATCATCATTTCTATTCAAGCCACGACAGAAAGAGTGTTTCCTCAAATGCATTTAATCTGGTTATCCAAATCAATCTAAAGCTGTCTACAGGAAAACAGAGTACTACCCTACCTACTGGTACCGGAAGCTTCCTTTGATTTAACTGTAATCTAAATGTTCTAAGTAAGCAGGGTGACTAAATATCTAACACAGCAGAGTTCACTCAATCTCTAGGTGATATTCGTATTGAAAATGAGAAGCCAAACAAACCACATTCATACTCTAAACCCTACAGGAATTAGTCATGCGTTTTAATACTCATCAACGTAAGGGATATCAGTATGCTGGAATGATTCGGTTGAAGAATAAATAAACACAATCTTGAAACAACTAAATCGATGACACACTATGAGCTGTAGATATACCATTCATGTAAGCAAATACTAACACACTGAAACAACTAAATCTATGGCAGAATAAAGCAACGACTTGCACCTGTTTGGCGGGCCCAACCAAACGACACAAAACGCTGTAAGTAATAACCAACACCGACTATATCATTCTATGCAAACATGGTGTAAAATTCACGCTTTATCAACTCAGAAGAAAATACTCAGATCGTATGACAGTCGAGTACCATAACGCAACAACAGTTTTTGTATTCAGAAATATATGTTCACGACATAACATAACATAATCCAACCCGTTCTCAGGAGTGATCGCGGGTTTATGTATAAGTCCTCTTGTTTATAACAGTCTAAAACAAAGATACATAAAACAAACGGATCCCCCGATCCGAAAATAGCTTGGAATCAAGTTTTAAAACGTACTTCACATCTTCGTGACACGTAGTGTCACGAAGTGTGAACGATGAAGAATTA
>ML785660.1:397217-419253 GCA_009831015.1 Picea engelmannii | reverse complement strand
AGGGGAGAGGACAGAGCGTGGGAGAGGGAGGGGGGAGTCTCGGGAAGCGACGTCGTTCGAAGGGGGTGGGGGGGCGATGGGGAGAGGGAGAGGGGAGGGCCGAGGGTGAGTGGGATGGGGTTGGAGGGGGGGGGAATGGTAAAGAGGTGGGTGGGGCTTGTTCTTAATGTTAAGGGTGGGGGGGACGAAAGGACGAGCAAACTTAAGGTAACCATACATTAGTTGGGATTTGGTTGGCGAGAAGGCGGCTCTACTCCAAGGTTTTAGCATTTTTCGCCATTACATCTGCCTCCGTATTTTGCTTTTGTAGAATGTGGAAGAAGCTCAAGCGCGTGAACTTTTTCCCAAGTGAATTAATAGCTGAGGATATGCTTTGGAGCAGGTCTTTTGCGGGTTTGGGCATACCCCAGAGTTCCTTTATGATTATTTTAGAGTCCCCCAAGACTGTTAGAGTTTGAATATTCAGATTCTGGGCTATCTTGAGTCCCATATAGGCTGCGAGGAACTCTACCTTATTGTTTTTTGTCTTCCCAGTCCCCAGGCGTCATCGATTATTTTTTTACCCTCGGAATCGTAGATGACTCCCCTCGCACCTGCCACCCCTAGGTTTCCTGTTGCTGCCCCATTGAAGAAGAGGAAGAAGGAATGTTGTTGATTTTGCCAGTGTAAGAAACTGTTGTTATCGAGGCGGAGTTGCCAATCTTGCTGTTTGGGGACCTGATTGGGGGAGAAAACTGATTATTAAACGCAATCCTATCAATATTCTAACTTGGTCTCAATAGTTACAACCAATGCTGAATAATAGGTTCTCAATTCTATCCTTGGAATTTGTTTTCATCGTTTAACAATCTCCACCTTGACAACAATTAACATGATACCTTGCTCCTCCTTTTGTTCATCACATTTTCTGCAAGCCAAGAGAAGCCAAGCACCATTGTAGCTTCTCTAACAGTATTGGTTTTGTGAACATGTCTGCGCAGTTCTCTTTTGTATGCACTTTCGCAAGAGAGACTCCATGTTCATTGATGACCTGTCTTACAAAATGGTACTTGATAGGTATATGTTTTTTTTTACTGTTGTAGGCTGGATTCTTAGGCAAGTGAATAACACTTTGACTATCACAAAGTAACTTTACTTTGTCTTGCATCCTTTCAAACTCACCAAACAAACCTTTCAACCAAACTTCCTCTTTGCAAGCATGTGAAGCAGCTATGTATTCTGCTTCTGTAGTGGATAAAGCAACAATGTTCTGTAGCTTTGACACCCAACTAATAGCTCCACCTACAAGAGTAAAGACATACTCTGAAGTCGACCTTCTCTTGTCTAGATCACTTGCAAAATCAGAATCAACATATCCATAGAGTAATTCACGACAATTGTTATAGGTGATACTATAATCACTTGTGCCCCTCAAATACCGAAGCACCCATTTCACTGTTGCCTAGTGCTCTTTACCTGAATTTTCCATATACCTGATGACAACCCCAACTGCATGTGAAATGTCTGGCCTTGTACTAACCATCGCATACATTAGACTTATTATTGCATTAGCATATGGTATTCGAGACACATATTCCTTTTCTTCTTTTGTACTAGGACATAAACTTGAAGAAATCTTAAAATGGGAAGCCAAAGGGACTAAAACTGGTTTCACATCATTCATACCAAACCTCAAAAGTATCTTCTCAACATACTTCTGTTGTCACAACCAAAGCTTACCATTCCTCCTGTCTTTGAATATCTCCATGCCCAAAATCTGCCTTGTTGCTCCTAGATCTTTCATATCAAACGCCCTAGCCATCTGAGCCTTTGATTTGTTGATATCAATTATTCTTTTGCTTGCTGAAAGCGTATCATCAACATACATTAATAAGATAATGAATATGTCGTTATTCAATTTCTTAAAGTAGACACAATGGTCATACTCACTCCTTGTATAATTTTGGCTCGCCATGAAAGAGTCAAATTTCTTGTACTATTGTCTAGGTAACTACCTCAGACCATACAATAATTTCTTGATCCTGAATTTTTTTTTCTTGTTGCGATTTGGAACGAACCCTTCAGGTTGTTCCATGTAGATCCCCTCATCCAAATCTCCGTGTAAGATTGCAGTTTTAACATCTAGTTGCACCAACTTCAAATCAAGCAATGCAACTAATGCTAACACAATTCGAATTGAAACAGTCTTTACAACTGGTGAAAAAATCTCATGGAAGTCAATACCTTCTTTCTGAGAATATCCTTTCACAACCAGCCTTGCTTTGTACCTTTCCACCTTATCATCAAAACCCTTCTTCAGCTTGTAGACCCACTTGCAACCTACAATTTTTTTGTATCTTGGAAGTTCTACCAGGTCCCATGTGGCGTTCCTCTGTAATGCCTTCATTTCATCCTTCATTGCTTCTTTCCATTTATCACTGTTAGAGCCCTTCACAACTTCCTAATAGCACAAAGGTTCATCAACATTAGTACTTGAAGAAACTGACGAAACAAAATCATCATACCTTCTTGGAGGAACTCTAACCCGTGTAGATCTCCTTAGGGAAGTTTGTGGCTCATCCACATTCTGTTGATTTTTATCATCAATCATGTCTTCTTCTGCAGGAAAGTCTTCATGAACATCTTCATAAACTTGTTCATGTTCACTTCCATCTGTATTTGAACCGGTTTCAAACTAAATCTGTTGATACTTAGGTACTTCTTCCTATTTCATTTGAACATCTACATCTGATTTGATGAGAGATTATTCATCAAATATTACATATCTGTTAATGGTGATCTTGTGGGAAGTAGGATCCCACAACCTGTACCCCTTAATACCATCACCATATTTAACAAAGATAAGCCTTTTTTATTTTGGATCTAATTTAGAACGCTAATGTTTAGAAATTAGAGCATAGGATTCACAACCAAAAACTTTAAGATTAGAATAATTACAAGGATGACCTTTCCATACCTCTTCAGGAATCTTGCACTCTATTGCTGTTGATGATGATCGATTCACCAGATAACAAGTTGTAGTTACTTCTTCTGCCCACAGTTCCTGTTGCAAGTTGGCGTTACTTAGCATATTCCTTGCTCTTTCTAGAAGAGTCTTGTTCATGCATTCAACAACTCCATTCTGCTGAGGAGTATAGGAAGTGGTTTTATGCCTATCAATCCCAAACTCTTTGCAACAGTTTTCAATTCCATTGACGTAAATTCACCACCATTATAAGTTCTTAAACATTTAATGGATCTACCAGTGTTCTTTTCCACTAAAGCTCTAAATTGCTTGAAAACAGTAAATACGTCAGCCTTACTTTTCAACATATAGATCCACACCTTCCTAAAGAAATCATCTATAAAAGTAACAAAGTATTATGATCCTCCATATGAAATACTAGGGGATGGTCCCCAAACATCAGAATGGATATAATCAAGGATTCCTTCACTGGTGTGTCTTCCGGTTTTAAATCTCTGCCTATTCTATTTTCCATAAATACAGTGCTTGCATAAATCTAACTTTAAAGACTTTAGACTAGGAAGTAACTTGCGATCAGATAATACCTTCAATCCTTGTTTGCTCATATGGCCCAACTGTTGATGCCACAGTTGAATAGATTCACTGTCTTTCTTAGATACCGTTGTCGCATGATCTGAATTAATTCTTCCTTCTAACAGAAACAGGGTACCAACCTTCTTTATTTTCATAACCAGTAGGATTCCTTTGTAGACCTTCGTAACTCCACCTTGAACAATACTCTTGTAACCTCCAGTGTCTAAGACTCCAAAAGAGATTAGGTTCTTCCTAAGCTCAGGTACATGTCTTACATCAGTTAATATTTTAACAGTTCCATCAAACATCTTAATTCGAATGCTACCAAGTCCTACAACTTTACACGAGATATCATTTCCCATGTAAACTATTCCATCATCTATAGACTGAGAAGTAATAAACCAGTGTCTATGAAGACACATGTGGTTTGAAGCACCAGAATCTAATAACCACTGTTGATCATGACGTGAACCAATACTAATTGATAAACCTCATTAGTCATACCTGAACTTGTTGCTAAACTTGTTTCGGTTGCATTTGCTTTTTTCGTCTCCTTTGGAGGTTTGTTGTCGCTTCCAACAGTCCTCCTTTAGGTGTCCAGATTTGTCACAAAACCAACACTTAAGCTTGCTCTTATTTCCCTTCGACTTTGACCGAGAGAAATCCCTCTGACCATATCCTCTTTCTTTAGGTCTGCCTTTGACCATCATCACCTTAGATGTAGAGGTTTCTAGATTGGATTTCTTCCTTGTTTCCTCGGACAGAAAAGCTCCAACAATATCATCAAACTCAATACTTTCTGTCGAACTGAAACTAATATAGGTAACAAAATGATCCCATGATGTGAGCAAAGAACACAATAATGTAATTGCCTTATCTTCAGATTCGAATTTCACTCCCTTGCTAGTCAATTGTACTAAGAGAGTATTAAAAGTGTTTAAATGATCAGCTATTTTCGTACCTTCCTTCATGCGCAAACTGTACAATTGCCTTTTTAGTAAGATCCTGTTTGTCAAGGATTTCGTCATATACAAGCTTTCTAGCTTTGTCCATAAACCGACTGTTGTCTTCTCCAAGACAATATTGAATAGAACATCGTCGGCCAAACAAAGGCATATGGAACTTAGTGTGCTAGCATCCATCTCATCCTAGTCATCATCTGTTATGGTCGTGGGTTTCTTTGCGTTTCCCAAAAGCACCTTCACCACTTCGCAGATTGTACATCTTGACCTTCCCTTGCCATTGAACTTCTCAATTTCGAACTTAGCACTCTTCCTCTTTGCCATTAGAGGAAACATTCCAAAAAACACCACTGATTATAATAACCAGAGCTTTATATGAAGAAATAACCTTATGTTTAAAGATTGAACCCAAAACTTAATGGTGAAAAGGTTTTTCAAAAATTATTTAAAAATATTTGATACCTTTTACCAAATCCAAGGAAAATCAACCTTTAAAAAAAACAATATTTTAATATCCCTTTATGCATAGTATTCTCACCATACCATTGCATTCAAACATTAGACCATATCATTTAATACTCTAAATTAAGCATCCAACCACTTGAAAAAGTTCACGTTTTATGCATACCATATTTAAAAAAAACCTTTAATCTTTTCTAAAAACAAAGTACCATGCGAATGTTTGTTTCCTAATCCACGATTATGACAGATATGTCGCCGCTGTTATTAGTGGCAGACCACGTCCCTGCTCTGTGTGCCCTCTACCTCACGCGCCAAGTGTTTATTCTATATCCTCACCCTCTTAAAAATAATTAAAAAAAAAACTGCAAATTTTTTAATTTGAACGACACGCCTTCCTTTATATATATGCCAGCGCTGAAATGTGAATCGTGAAAATCTAGAAGTCCACTAACAAAAACAATGCTCCCCTTATGCAGTGACCCTAGCACTGATAGAGAAACAACGCTCTTACAACCAGATTTCGCCTCACAGATCTCTAACCAGATTTTGCCACCCCTTCGATGATAGACGACTGGTTTACTGATCTCACAGATCTCCAACCAAAATCGCTGTAATACCACTTGATATAATTGCAAATGCGGAAAACACAATCACACAGATTTCAAACACATAGATTTTACGTGGTTCACCCAAACATTGGGCTACCTCCACCGAGGGAAGGCATCGGTTGTCTTATTATTCAGATAATGGAGATTACAGCAACTTCAGATAATGGAGAGTACAGCAACTCACTCACTACTAGCTTACATAAATTTATATACATTTACTCAAAAAACTGATTATTAAATGCAATCCTATCAATATTCTAATTTGGTCTCAATAGTTACAACCAATGCTGAATAATAGGATCTCAATTCCATCCTTGGAATTTGTTGTTACCATTTAACAATATTCCTTCTTGTGGAATGTCTATTTTGTGTTTTATTCTAGTTACATGTTGTTGAATTGTTATTTTGTACTTTCTTTTAATTATATGTTCTCGTTGAATTTCTTACATGTTGTTGAATTGCTATTTTGTACTTTCTTTTAATTATATGTTCTCGTTGAATTTCTTTATTGTAAGTTCTTCTAAATATGTTGGTATCTATGTCCTATTGTTTATGATCAACATATTCTTTATTTATGTTGGTATCTATGTCCTATTGTTTATGATCAACATATTCTTTATTTGAACAAAATTAATGCATATTTTCTCTCCAACCATTAATTTATGATTCTTTGTTTGAACAAAATTAATGCATATTTTCTCTCCAACCATTAATTTATGAGGTGCATATAATCATAAATTTAGAAACTATGTTTATTGTTTATGATCAACATATTCTTTGTTTGAACAATGTTAATGCATATTCTTTGTTTAACAGTATTACTTCTTGTGGAATGTCTATTTTGTGTTTTATTCTAGTTAGATGTTGTTGAATTGTTATTTTGTACTTTCTTTTAATTATATGTTCTCGTTGAATTTATTTATTGTAAGTTCTTCTAAATATGTTGGTATTTATGTCCTATTGTTTATGATCAACATATTCTTTGTTTGAACAAAGTTAATGCATATTTTCTCTCTAACCATTAATTTATGAGGTGCATATAATCATAAATTTAGAAACAATGTCTATTGTTTATGATCAACATATTCTTTGTTTGAACAATGTTAATGCATATTCTCTCTCTAACCATTAATTTATGAGGTGCATATAATCATAAATTTAGAAACTCTCAAAGTTGTCATTAATTTTTTGATGTATATTAAATGTGATGCTTAATACAATTCTTAAGTGAAAATTAAAAAAAAATGGTTTGATGGTGTTAGTTTTTAGCTTGATTGGTGTCTCACCTGTAGGCTAGATAATTAGATAATTGACACCTTAAATGGCCTAGATCATCCTTTTATCTCAACCTAAATTAGACTTAGGTAAAATCAACAAAAAATGATTTTTGAGTGGAATGTGGGGCCAGGGAGAGAGGGCGCACCTCATGAAGGTGGTTGGGTGGATTGTGGGGCCCAAACCAAGGGGGGTGCACCACTTAGTGGAGAGTGGGCCCCCCTCCTAGAGGGGCACCCTAATCTTAGCCATTGAGGTCCAATGTTGGGCACACATCTCAAGGTAAATGGGGGATAAAGGAGAGATATGAGAGGGGTTGAGGGTGGGGTTGGACAAGCATTCTCATTTGTGAGGTTGTGTAGGTGAGAGGAGAGGGATATTGGGTAGGAGAAGTAGAGGAAGAAACTGAAGCAGAGAGGGAAAGTTCAGGGCCATGTTTGGGCAACTAGTAGAGGTCATTATGGGTTGCAACCATTTTAGGACAACAATAAGAAGAAAGTAGGCCAAGATCAGGCCGATTTTTCTCAGCCAAGAGAGTTGTTTGGAGGCTATAACAACACCAACAAATAGATTGTATAGTAGGATGAATCTGTAAAGGCCGTATAGACAAGGTTGTACAGGGCTAGATCTTGTTGGGTCGTACAACCAATAGCTAGGCATTTTTCTTTGTGGAATGTGAATGAATTTGCTGGAAATTTGTAAAGGTTTTTGAGTTTTACTCTGTTGCTGTAATAATTCTCTTGAATACCCAATAAATACCCCTCTTAGCTGGTTTTCCCCACACTGGGGCTTCAGGGTAATATCTAGTGTCTTATGAATTTGGTGTTCTTGGTTTCGTATGCTTCCGCTGTCATCTTTTTGTTTTTTATTTCAGCGGTAGGTTAACTGCATAAATTTGTATTTTATATTAGAACTAATAATTTTGGGTTAAGTTAATTTATTGGCAGTAATCTCAGTGACTGCGATATAGGTAAATTCAACATGGTATCAGAGCTCAACCTCTAAGTATAGGACAACCAAAGTACTTGTTTTGCAGACCATAAAGGTAAATCAACAAGTGGGACAAAAGACCAGATAGTGTGGGAGAAACAAGGAAGCACACTCAAATTGCCAGTGAAGGCTTAAGGGTTGAGGACAGGTTAGATGGAGCCTCAAATTTCTATCCTTGGAGGAAGTGTATGAGTTTTGTGTTGGAGGAGAATGGGTTGTTATAAATTGCAGAAGGAAAAGTGGCAGCCCCAGTTGATCCAGTACAACTAGCCTGCCATACCAAGAAGGATGTCAAGGCTAGGAGGATACTTGTGGATGGTGTCAAGGACCATATCGTTTCACATTGGCTGGAAAGAAGACAACAAAGGACATGTGGGAGGCCCTGGTAAAGCTATACCAGTCTAACAACCAGAGTAGGAAGATGTTGCTCAGAGAGAAGCTGAGAAGCACAAAGATGGCCAAGGGAGAGTCGGTGGTCACTTACCTCACAAAATTCACTTAGATTAGAGATGAACTTGCAGTAGTGGGATAGACTGTGGATGAGATCGAGCTGGTGAGGACAACCTTGAATGGATTCACCAAGCAATGAGACGTGTTTATCTGAGGGGTGGTTGCACGAGAGAAACTTCCTGATTGGGATAGGTTGTGAGACGACTTCACCAAGGAGGACCTACGAGTGGATGCATCTAAGGATAGTTAACCGAAGAGTGAAGAGGAGAATGTGGCTCTTCATGCCAAGAAGAGTAATGGAGCAGGAGGCTCCAGGGACATGGGCAAAGTGAGATGCTTTGCATGTCATAAAACTAGCCACTATGCCAGCAAGTGTCCTAACAAGAAGGAGTCGGAGGGAGCACCTACGACATCCTACTGAGATGGATGCGTTTGCAGAGAAATTAGTTCTCTGGTTGCCACTCTTTCTAGCAACAACAGGTTGGTTGAGTTTGAGGACAGCGGGGCATGGTTTGTGGACAATGGGGCATCTCTCCATATGATGGGAATGAGGTCGGTGTTCCTTAGTGTTTTGGAGACGGGCTCATATTTCCATGTGAATAATGGGACACACACTAGGCATGTAGTAAAGGGGGTTGGATGCATCAGATTCCAGCTAGAGTTAGGAGTGTGCCTGGAGGTGGATGAGGTGATGTACGTGCTAGAGCTGAAGGTCAACTTTCTCTCTATATCGGCTCTAGAGGATATGGGGTATGAAGTAATGTTCGCTAATGGACATGTGCTCATACGGGCAGAGGGCGCAGTCTTGGATGCAACAGTGAGGCTTGGCATCAGGCAAGGTATGATGTACAGGGTGCTTGGATAGCTTGTAGGTGGGTCTAGTGGGATCCTAGATCAAAGATTAGTGTTGAAGAAAGTCAGTTGGTATGACTTGACATTGATGGCTGAGTGGAACAACACATCATATTAGAGTGCAACAGAAGTAGCAGGTGGATCTTTTGGTTCAGAGGGAGCAACTACAACAGTAGCAGTAGATTTGATTGGATCAGAGATTGATCCCGGTGGAGACACCTCCCTCGGTAAGAGGGAGTGTTAGTTTTTAGCTAAATTGGTGTCTCAGCTGTGCATTTGTGTCCTAGGCCAACCGATCGACACCTTCAATAACCCAGATTAGCCTTTTATCTCAGCCTAAATTAGACTTAAGCAAAGTCAACAAAAGATGATTCTTGAGTGGAATGTGGGGCCCAGGGAGAGAGGGCGCACCTCATGAACGTGGTTGGGTGGATTGTGGGCCCCAAACCAAGGGGGACACACCACTTAGTGGAGAGTAGGGTCCATCCCAAGAGGGGCACCTCAATCTTAGCCATTGAGGCCCTAGGCTATGCACACATCTCAAGATAAATGGGGGTTGAAGGAGAGGTAAAATAGGGGTTGAGGGTGGTGTTGGACATGCATTCTTGTTTGTGAGTTTGTGTAGGTGATAAGGAGAGGGATCTTGGGCAGGATAAGCATAGGGAGCATCTAAATCAGATAGAGAAAGTTCAGGTCCAAGTTTGGGCAGCCACTAGAGGTCATTCTGAGTTGCAAATAAAGGCCATTTCAGGACAACAACAAGCATAGAGGAGTAGGCCAAGCCCATGTTGATTTTTATCAGCTAAGAGGGTTGTTTGGAGGCTGTAACAACACCAAAAAACAGGCCATACAACAAGTCAAATCTATATATGTCGTACTTGGGTTGTACAGACCAGTCCATATAAGGCCAAATCTTGTTGGGTCGTACAACCAATAGTTGGGCATTTTTTTGCTTTGGAATGTGATTGCATTTGCTGAAAATTTGTAAGAGTTTCTAAGTTTTACTCAGTGGTTGTAATATTTCTCTTGAATTCCCAATAAAGCCCCCTCTTAGCTTGTTTTCCCCACACCAGGGTTTCCAGGGTAATATCTAGTGTCTTATGAATTTTGTGTGCTTGGTTCTATATGCTTCCGTTGTCATATTTCTGTTTTATATTTCTATTGTAGGTTAACTGCATAAATTCATATTTATATCAACAGTGATAATTTCTTGTTAAGTTAATTTATTGCCAGTAATCTCAGTGACTGAGATATAGGTAAATTCAATAGATGGAATAAATTGCATGGGTTGCTTTAATCAAGGTGTGTCTCCTCCTCTCCCTTGGTTTTCGTTTATAATCTTGAGATGAGCCCTAACCCTAATCTCTAAAGTGATCAATGGATGATATTAACTCTCCCTCACTTGAAATCAATGGCTAAGATTCATTTAAAAAACTTAAATTACTAATGCTAAAAAATTAGGCATTTTATTTAATTAACCTCAATTAATTCTAAAATGACATTCACTTTAATAATCAAATTATTAGAGTAAATTTCAAAAATATTAATGACAATCTCCACATGATAGACAAAATCCAATGTGGAGATACATGTCTAATGCTACAAACTTCAACACTCCCTCTTAGCAAGGAAAGTATTCTCCACCACTTGAAGTTTATCTTTGAAGAAGACAAACTTACCCTTCACTAAGGTTTTGGTGAGAATGTTTACAACTTGCTCATCTCTGGAGATGTACCAGGGCTTGACTACTCTCTTCTGAACCTTGTCTTGGATGAAGTGATACCTGATCTCAATATGTTTGGACTTGTCATGGAATACTGGATTCTTCGAGAGTTTAATGTAACTCTGATTATTGCA
The DNA here is from genome assembly GCA_009831015.1 of Picea engelmannii. Lineage (NCBI taxonomy): Eukaryota > Viridiplantae > Streptophyta > Pinopsida > Pinales > Pinaceae > Picea > Picea engelmannii. Next base: position 408,259 of record ML785660.1, on the reverse strand, counting down.
GTATATCACTGTAGGCTCCAACTCCTAATCAAATAAACTTGTAATCAATTTACGAAGCCAAATTGCTTTGCAACTCGCCATAGTCGTTGCCATATACTCTACCTCTATTGAAATAAGTTCCATGGACATCTTCTTATTACTAAACCATGAAATCATTGTTGATCCCAAGCTTAAGCATCACCCTGAGGTTCTTTTCCCACGACTACACTTCCTACCTAATCTGAGTTTGTATACCCCTGCAGCTGTACTCCACCACCTCTGACATACTTGAGTCCATACTCCATTGTACCACGCAAGTACCTGAGCACATGCTTCACTTCTATCCAATGCATTTGCCTAGGTTCCATCATGAATTGGGGCTCAAGGTGTTCGTAACAAAGCAAATATTTCGCATGGTGCTGACTAGATACATCAAGGAACCAATCCGTTTTCTATGCAAAGTAGGATCCACCAACTCTAAATTTGAAGCACTCAACTTCTACATATTGGTGATCATAGGTGTAGTCATAGGTTTATAGTCCCCCATCTCGAATCCCCTCATAATGTCCACTACATACTTCACCTATCCAAGGAAGATTTTTCTTGACCGCTGCCACACCTTCAACCCCAAGAAGAAATTCATCAAGTTGATGTCCTTCATCTCGAACTTTGAATTCAAATCCCATTTTCACATAGAAATGAGCTTCTCTGCACCCATGAGAAATATGTTATCAACATATACCACCAATATGAGTGGATCATCTCCAACAAGTATGAAGTAGAAGTTGGGATCTGCCTCACTCTTGGTAAAGCCCATGCTCATGAAGTACCCATTAATCCTAGAGTACCACGCTCTTAGTGTTTGCTTGAGTTCATATAAGGATTTCCTATGCCTGCACATGAGACTCCCTTCCATGTACTTTAAATCTCTAAGGATACTCAATGTMTACCTCGTCCTYAACAACTCYATTGGTGAATGTCATCTTCACATCCATTTGATGTWTWTGCTACCCCAAAACTGAAGCAATCGATATGACAGCTCGAATGGAAGTATACCTAGCAACTGGAGCAAAATTGTCCTCATATTCCACTCTCTCTCTCTCGGAGAATCCTTTTTCCACAAACATTTATTTGTATTTCTCTATGCTTCAATCCGCAACATGCTTGATCATAAAGATCCATAGGGAGCCCACCACTGATTTTTCCTCTAGTCTCAGAACTATGTCCCACACATCATTCTTCATAATGGAGTGTTACTCCTCCATCATGGAATCACTCCAAACTTGTTGGTCTACTTCTTCCTCAACACTGGTAGGCTCAGAATCAATGATGCTACTCATGAGAGCCATGTAACTAGAAAATCTCCTGGGCGATCTACTCTCCCTGAATGTACTCCCAAGAGTCTCGACATGCTCTCGAGCATCCCTCAATGTTTTCTCTAGCTATCGAGGCCTCCTCCTGATAGAACTAGAAGGATCCCTCAACTCTTCCTAACATGAAGTCTGACTTCTTGAACTAGAAGTATTCGATGAGCGTTGTTCATATTTCAGAACCTCGTTCTCTTTGTCCTCTGTCACTGGAGTAGGCTCATGAGACTTCTTTTATGCCAAGCCCTCAACAAAATTGACATCTTGGCTCACCACAATCTTCCTATGTGATGGAATCTAGATCCTATATGCCTTTGAGGTCTCACTATAGCCAATAAATAATCCCTTTTCCCCCGAGGGCTCCAACTTTGTCCTCTTTTATGCTGGAACATGGATATATAATGGACAATCGAAAATGAGAAAATGACCAATCTCTAGCTTCACTCCAAATAATTCCTCTTATGGAATCATGTCCTCTAAGACCTTATGAGGACTCTTATTTTGTACATACACTGTCGTATTGCATGCCTCTGCCCAAAGGAACATGGGTAGATCCTGGTCATGAATCATCACTTTGGAATCTCCAACAATAGGCCCATTCTTTCTTTTTGCAACCTCATTTTGTCGTAGGTTGTCAAGTACTGTCAACTCCCTCTTTATCCCTACTTTCTTGCAGAAATAGTTGAAGTCATTTGAGGTGTACTCAACCCATTATCTGACCTTAGAACTTTGATCTTCTTGCCTGTCTGATTCTCCATGAGATCCTTATACTACTAAAATCAACTAAAGATCTCACTTTGGTCCTCATGAAGAAGATCCATGTCCTCCTAGAGAAATCATCAATGAAGGTCACAAAGTAACTGGACCCGTTAACTGACTCTATGGACATCAGACCACATACGTCTGTATGTACTATATCCATGATTCCCTTTGAACTTTTCTCTCTTTTCAGAAAAGTAGCCTTGGCATTCTTTCCAAGATAACACCCTTTGCATACTCCCTTCCGCTCCACACTGAACTCTGGAAGACCAGTGACAATCTCCCTCAATGGAGTTAGTGATTTGTGATGCAAGTGACCCATCCTCCAATTCCAAAGCTCGCATAGGACATCATTGTCATGAACCAAAACATGTGCTGGTTGGGCCTTTAGCTTGTATAGATTTCCCTCTCTATTACCAAGAACTTGTGTTGACTCAAGGTTAGATCCTTTCAGCTGAATAAGAATCTGACCATCCTTGAAGGTGATGGAGTTTCCCCTATCTTCCATTAATGAAACTGAGAGAAAACTCTTCTTGAGCTCTGGAACATACAACACATCTGCCACCTCTAGAGAACCTCCTAACTCTTGTTGGAACCTTACTGTCCCAACTCCCTCTACACCACACTTGGCATTGGTACCAATATCCACATGCAGATCCAAGTCCTCCTTTGAAAAATTGGTGAACAACTCCTGTGTCCTCGTCATGTGACAAGAATCCCCACTATCCATGAACCAAGCACCAGTGGAAATTGTGCCAAAAAGGAAAGAGAATAACAAGAAATCCTTCTCAAACCTCTCAGTAAACTCCTTGAATTGAGCATCTGCAAATGTTGCTACCTATCGAGACTTACTATTCCCTTTCTTCCATTCAGGACATTGTGAAGTATAGTGACCATTCTTGTTGCACGCAAAGCATTTCTCTTTGCTCAGATCCTTCTTATTTCTACCATGTGAAGTTGACTCTACACCTATAATCCTCTTGAATGAACCCTTTCCCATGCTCTTCCTTTCCTGATTAGAAAGAGCCAGATTTTCACCATCACCCTTTTGTTGGCCTGCTAGCAATTCCTTTTGAATGTTCTCGTAGATGAAATCATTTCATAGCCTGTCAAATTCAGAAAGTGTCTCTCGTGTAACGATGCCCTTGATGAATGGGGCCCATGGCCTAGTGAAACTATTTAGGGTTGTCCTCGCCATCTCTTCATCTATCATGACCTCCCCAACTGTTGTCAACTAATCACGAACTTGAGTGATCTTGGTGAGCTAGATGGCCATTGTATCCGATTTGGTTATTTTGGTGGTTCTAAACTTTTCCCTCAACACCATCTTCTTGTTGGTATTATTTCTCTAGAAAAGATTTGTCAGAGCTCCAAACATCTCCCTTATTGACTTCTTCTTAGATAGGTGACGAATCAAATGGTCCTTCATCGCATCTAAGATTATAGTCCTGGCTTTCACATCCTTTTGATTATAGATGACCAATTGTTGTGGATCTGTTGGTGGGGTCACGGTGGTATTTGCAAACTATCACAACCTGTTCTCCATGAGAATTAATGTAACCCTTTCCTTCCAAGGAATGAAGTTAGATGCACCCTACAACCTGTCCTTGAACCTCAAATAGGTTGTGGCCATCTTCAAATCATAATTTTAATGATGAATATAAACTACTGGAATTTAGATCTGCTGTAAAACCTGTGACAATGCACTTGTCTAATCACCTTTAGAGCATTAGCTCTGATACCACATTACACTTTCTTAAACCCTAGTCATGACAATTATTCCTAGTAAATCCTCGCTGAAATAAAATGTAGATCTACTAATAAAAACACACCGATATTCCTAATAAAAAATTGCAGCAAAAGTAAAAACAAGAAACGAAACACATGTATACATATATTTTTGGGTAAATACCCCTAGAACAAGGTTGTAAAGAGCGTGGAGCGGATGGAGTGTCATTTTCTAAAAATATCCGGGAGCGTTTGTTATATATATATATATATATATATATATTGTGTTTATATTAAAAAAAACATGTAGAAAGACAAATTAGCTATAGAATATATGAAAACATGCATATTTGTGTTACTTGTATATGAATACTACATTATTATGAAGTTAGAAATGGAATCCATAGTATATTAATGATTATACTGAAACTTTGAAATAAAGCATTATGAATAAACAAGCAAGAACATTTAAATGACAAACATAAATGACAAGCAATGTTCCACTATCGCTTAGATTGGGATCCACATCATTAGTATCATCCTTCATCCTTTTCCTCTTGTCTCCCTCGATCCTCGAGGGACATCGATCCACCACCACTTATGTTGGGATCCACATCATTAGTATCATTCTTCATCCTTTGCCTCTTTTCTGGCCCGATCCTCGAGGGACATCAATCAACACCACCCAATTTTGATGAAACTACCTAATCCTAGCCTTAAAATATGGTAGAAAAAGCTTAACATGCCTAATCAATGATTTTGGTTTGAGTGAAGGGTACATTTTTTCTAAGTGCATGACAAAGGATTTTAAAAATCGACACCACCAACATTGGGGTACATAAAGGGCTTGGTTCTCTTGATTAAATGTCAATCACATACCCTCATACGTGATAGAATCCAATGAAAACGCTACAATCCCATCAATCCTGAAATCTTGAAAATGAAAACTGTTAAGTTTGATGAATTTTGAAAATATGAAATTCTATTTTTTCCATATGAAGTCCGATGAGGTTGAAACCACTCTCTCAAACATTGTGAAACAATTAATGGTAATGTTAAAAATTTAAGTAAAAGTTGACACTCCCGAATTGACAAGGAACATATAATCCAAAGATTCCAAGATTGTATTGAGTTGTCTAGAGAAATGTTTATCTAGACTTTACCTTCAAAGGCTAAAAGCTTCACTTATGTTCGTTAGTGTAATGTCAAACATTGTCATTGCATACATGAATTGAAGGGCTTATTGTTGATATCGTTTAACAATGTGGAAAACTGATTAACATACCTCTGTCATCAGTACACATTTAGATCAAAAATTCCTATCTTTTCTTGTGGTTAAGAAGGTACCTTACACACCCCCTCCTTTACCCACAACTCACTCGCCCCATCGAAAAGAAAGTAAAACAAATGGTTAGTTGAACCCCCTTTTTCCCATCACATGTATACGTCTAGTTTGATTTTAAAACCTTGTTACCCCCTTAATACCATCTAATATATTGAATTACCCTTGATCTATTTTTAATACCCCTAGTATGCACCCACATGATATGATAGGGAGTTCCCTTGTGCTTATTATGCGTTGGTGACTAATAACCTTTTTGAAGGATTGATATAATATTCTTGCCAAAGCTTTAGCCTTGCAAATTCATGTCCTCTTTCCACAAATTACTAGTGTAGAAAAAACATGTTTTAATTAAAGGCCACTTTATCTTGAAGAATGTTGTTGCCTTTTGCGAAGGTATGGAATGGGCTAGACTGATCTGCAATCAAGATCAGAAGGATGAACTACAAACTGGCCAGAAAACACCACAAGTATGAAAGGAAACAACAAGACACATAAAATACCATCCATTTATTCAAAAGAGAGGAGCACCCTCTTAATACTATGGAGGGTGACTTTTTCCTCTATAGCCACATGCAATTACAAAAGAAGTTGTTTCTTTATTTCTACCATGCCCTGCTCAACTGGATTGGAGAGGGATGTTTACAAAGTGACTCACTGACCAAAAACTAACATACTAAATTTAATTCAACATGCCCTCCTCAACTGAATTGGTGAGGGAAAATTACAATATTAATTATTGACAATATGCTAATTCTCTCCTATTGGTTGGCGAAGGAAGGTGGATGCCCTTCTTAGTGGCCCAATTCCTCACCGTTTATATCCGGAAGTGTCCTTGCTTTTGCCAGTAAATAAGGAAAATCGCAGAGCATTCACTCCAATGCTTTCTCGAACTGTGTCGGGATCAGATCTAAGTGGGCGTAGCTAATAATGTTTTCCTCTAAATTGGTGCTTGTCCCGCAAGAGACACACACAAGCTACCGGGTGAAAGAACAATGGCGTGTAAATTTTATGAGGCCTCTGGTTTGCACGTTCTAGTGTAGCTGGTAATGCAACAACTACCTGAAGATGCCACTGAGCAAAAGTGTGGGTAGAACGCTAAGTTGAGTGTTTTATTTTTTGTTGATGTGCAAACCCCACTCGGTACGGATCATCCAGAGCTTCATTATTTGTCTCAACATTTCCCTTAAATACAAGTTCCCTTGAAGAACAACAAGTGTGTATAATACACCTTGTATGATTAATTGCTCCGACTAAGAAGGGATGCCCTTGCAGAGGATTTTGCCCCGCTATATTGCATTTGTAAGAATTATGTTTTCCTTAAGATTTCTCAATAATCTCTTTGGAAAAAGATGAACTTACAGGAAAAGTGTTATAATATGTTGGCACTTGTGTTGGAGTGCATAACCTGCTGGTGGAGACCCTTGGAACAAAAACCCATTTTGGCATACAAAATGTTGGAGACACACAATGCGAAGATGAAGGTGGAGTAGGGCTTGAATTTAGAAGTTGGTCAGGTTGGAATTCTATCACATCAACCTCTTGGGGAGAGAGGTAGTATGAAGGGGCATTAGGAAAAGAGGCTTCCAGAATGAGATCAATGGTGTGCTTAATATAGCAAGATGGGGACAGTCCCATGGGTTGGGGGACAACATTGATAACTTCTAGGAGCAGGGGAGCCTTATCCTAAGGTGCTAGGTCGGTCAAATGGTCTGGTTTAATGGGACGAACTAAACACAAGGAAACATATTTTTTCAGAGTTACTTTCTTAAAGACCGCTTGTCCAGTTAGAGGTTGTGTGGACTGAGGAGTAGAGGAGGTGAGTACATAGGTGTGTCCCTAATGTTGCAGGTGGTATTTATGGAATTTAGCGTGATAAACAAAGTTTTGGGCCTATTGGTAGGGGAGTCTAAGTAATAGGTCAACACAATCTAGAGGAGAAACATCACACACCATAGTATCTCGGAAAGGGCCAATAGCAAAGGTCTTCCAGAAAGGGCCAATAACAAAGGTCATTGCACAACACCAGGAGACAGTGAGGTGTGGGCCTTACTTTTGTACCCATCCAAGATGATATGGTTCAGGGTGCAGAGTAGTTGGAAGTTGTAGGCGTTAGACCAAGTCCTAGGCGATGAGGTTCTTTTGGTTTCTGTTGTCTAGGATGAGAGTAGCCAATTCATGCTTAATTTGACAATCGTGGGTAAACAAGGGCACCTAAGAGGTGTCGTGTTCATTGTTGGTCTCAGAATTAGAGATGGGTCAACTTCTGTAGGATTTTCGAGAGAAAGGAATTCAGGAGGGTCAACGAAATCGGATTGAGCGACCTCTTCAAAAAGAGCTTTGTTTGGGCGAATGTTCTGAAGTGCACAACATTCGGAAAAAGCATGCGAGTTGGTCTTGTCAAAGATACACCAGGGCGTCGGTCGAGGTGTGGAGGTGGAGGTAGGGGTAACCTGAGAAGGGCCAACAATAGAAGGGTCATATCCAGGTTGGGGTGAGTGGATTCAAGGAGCCACTTTACGCTCGACATTCGAGGCTTGAAGAAAGGCCTTGTCCAAGGAATAACTCAAACAAATTAACTTCATGACGGAGATGCATTAATAAAACCAAAATTGAATTTTATAATTAATACCTCTTCTGGATCGTTAATGTGCAGCTGGATGCACAATTTGCAAAAGACATCTATGTAGCTTTGGGCAGATTGATTGGATAGTTGTCGCAACTGCAACCATCTGACGAGGAGGTTCTTGCGATAGCCCGGTGGGTAGAAGCATTCTCGGAGAGCCTGGTAGAATCCACCCCATGTTGTAATGTCTAGTGTTTGTATCTCGACCGGGTCACCTTTGTCCATGATCCAGGTATAATTCTCTAGCTGAGTGTCCCACCATGTCTGTGCAATTACCTCAAATTTTAGACCGATGATCTGAAGCTTCATCTCTTTTGTCATCTCAGTACATGTATAAAAGTATGTGAAAAGACTGTGAAGCCTATAGTCGACGTTCTCACCATTCGTTTGGCTTGCAAACTTCGGTAATTGTAAGCGCTTATGAAGCTACATGGGTGTTGGATCTTTGCATTGCTGCAGATGGAGTAGCTCTTGAAAAGCCATCGTTAAATACCGAATGGGAGGTGTGGCATATGAAAAATCCTCTGTAGACGGATCCCTTCGTGGTGGCATAATTTTCATTCACCACGAATGTCGATCTGTCACTAGATGTTGTCCTGAGAATCACTAAACTCTTGAGCACACTGAGAAGGAACCTGATATCATGAAGAGGGCATGTGGAGAATGGTGAAATATGAACAGGCTAGAAACCCCGAGGAGGGCGCACTGGAAGTCTTGAGAAGGATGTCTGACTCTGAGAGAAAAAAAAATTGTTGGATGGCCTCTCTTTTGAATTTTGTGGCTGAGCGGAAGCTGGCTTGGATCCAGGCTCTTATATCAATTGATATGCAATTGAGATTAGAAGGACGAATTGGATAGAAAACACAACAAGCATGGAAGGAAACAATAAGACACAAAAAATACCATCCGTTTATTCAAAAGAGAGGAGAACCCTCTTAATACTATGCATGGTGACTTTTTCCTCTATATCCACATGTAGTTACAAAAGAAGTTGTTGCTTTATTTCTGCCATGCCTTGCTCAACTTGACTTGACTGGTGAGGGCTATTTTACAAAGTGACTCATTGACCAAAACTAACATACTAAATTTTATTCAACATGCCCTGCTCAACTGGACTGGCGAGGGCAAATTACAATAGTAATTATTGACAATATGCTAATTCTCTCCTATTGGTTGGCAAAGGAAGATGGATGCTCTTTAAGTGGCCCATAGACACTTGAGCTCGAAATCCCTTTTCATTAATCCTTATTTTTGGAAAGCTTACGATCACGTGGAATTACCTTTCACTCAAACAATTTTGAGTTCTGGGTTTTTGTCAACTTTTACTTCAAGCAATAAAGACTTGTTTTCATATGCATCTTCTTTTATTTTTATAAAATTTTGAGTTTTGAGTTTTGGTCAACTTTTAATTAAGCAATAGAGACTTGTTTTCATATGCATCTTCTTGTCTTTTTATAAAATTAGTTAAATTAGAGAAGGTTGGATTATTTAGGCCAATTAGACAAGGATTCTCTCTAGCACTAGCATTGTACATTATGGAAATTGAGTTCCTTGGCTATATGCTTCACCGCATAGATTTAGAAGGGCCTATTAAGGGAATCTCCCTCATGGAGCCTAATTGTTGTGTAACTTATTAAATGCCATTTCATAGATGACTCATTTCCGAACAATTAGGAATGGCACAAGAGTTCATGTATGTGTACCCTAATGGAATCCATTCATATTTTTGACACGGCCTTGTACTCCAAGTTATCGATGCTTAAAATGTAGCGTTGTCAACTTTTCCAGGTGCCTCCCTATGGCTCACTATATAGGATGAACTTGGCTATAACTTGGCCAAGATTTCAATTTCTTGGTATCCTCTTCTCCTTTTAGGGTTCCCTATAAGATCTCTAGAAGGTAATTTTACAATGAATTTACAAAGGAGTTGATAAATGATTTTTAATCCTAAGTCATTCGTAAGTAGATTTGTAGGTTTTATCTAATGTCCAAGATGACCTTTCAACGGATGGAGAAAATCCTTCAAGACTTTTGTTAAGCCCTAATATTGGCTCATTACCCCTTAATTGGGGCAGATTACATTAGTAATGTTATTTTATTTATGTCGGCTTTATTCCATTAGTTGTAACTATATCTCCTAGTCTTCTATATATACCAAGAAGACATTTTCATTTGGAGTCATCTTGTACTTGAACATTTATGTGGGGAAAAAGGAGGTTGCCCCCTCGAAGAGGCTTATTATCTGAAACTATCTATTTTTCAAGGCGTTGAGTACTTATTCTGAGGTTTTTCTATGCTATATTGATATTTGGTTCTTAACATATGGTATCAGAGCTCAAGGTCATGGGGTTTCACTGCTACATTTGAGACACCTTGGAATTTTCGCTATAACTTTTTTTCTACAATGTTTCAGAAGAAACGACTTAGAGTGTATTTAGTAGATGGATCAAGGTACGTTGGGTTAAAATTTCATCTCCGGAGGCCTTATACTTTTGGAGATACAACCTGTGCAAGATAGGGTTCTGGAATCGTCTTGAACTGAGTCATTGCGGAATTTTTTCTATAAAAAATTTTCTGTGATGTTTCAGACCCTGAAATTCGGAGGATATTCACATAAATTAGTAAGGTAGCTGTGGTAAAAAGTTCGGATTCTAGGTCATCTTACAATTGTAGATACACCCTGTGGAAGATAGGGTATCTGACTAGTCCTATTGACTAGTCTCAAGAAGGTGTTCTAGGTAAAACAATCATAACCTCTTCCTAGAGTATCAAATTTGAGTGAGACCGATTTCATTGGATAGTGGACAGTTTGAGGTATTTCTGTTACGAGTTTCATAATTTTATATCAATGATTTTGTGCGGGGAACGCTATACAAGTGAGATCTTCTGGAAAGGCAAAAAATTAGCCAGTTGTGGGGAAGTTATCATAAATTCCATTTAGCACATCCAATTTTGATCAGAACTGTGGCATTGCAGAGAGGAAATATCAAAGAACTACATAAAAGAAAGTTTCATACCCAAAAGGGTTGAAACTAGGGAGATACAATAGAAAAAAGATTGTCTAGCAGAACCATCTCAAAATCAAGGTTCAAAAGTGGTACTTGGCCAACATGCCACCCAAAAAGGGAACTTCTACACCAAATAAGCCTCCAAACAATCCTACTTGGACTCTTGATGAAGGTGAAGAAATGCGTAGGGACATAAATTATTTACAAAAGAAGATAGTAACAAAAGATGAACT
>ML785660.1:361752-372799 GCA_009831015.1 Picea engelmannii | reverse complement strand
CTCAACCACTCCCTCCAAATATGGAATCGGTTGGATCTGAATCCAACTATATATGTAGCTATGTATGTGTGTAACAAGGTAATAATACAATCTATTGTTTGTGTGTTATTCCTTTGCAATGGCTGAGCTTTCAATTTCTATTTGTTAAGCAAGGGATAAGATGCTTGAAGGCTAGCAAAAGACCGAGAGGAAGAGGAAGCTCATGATAGCTAGTGGTTATGAGAAAGTATTCATTATTGCGTCTAGTTCTGATCTGGGATTCTCTGGATCCACCATGCATTAAGACTAGTCTTTAGAAAGGAAGCTAATTCAAGCAAGGGATACTACTAAAAGACTGAATTATAGTTCTGATTCTCCGCAAGCGAGTTCTTCATGATAGTGTTAAGCCAAGGTCAGGCTAGCTCTAAGCGTCTTGTTCTGTGTATTCCATCCAGCAGCCAGGCAAAGGCAGTTCAGAATGCATGTCTACTAATGGAAATGCCCGGGTTATTTTCTATTATCGTCTTGTTTTCCTAATGATCATTTGAGCTTTGCAATTTAGTTCTCTTCAGGGAGGGTTCGAGCTGGTTGGTTCGTTTCCAACGAAACCCAACTCTACACATCTCCGCCAGGATTAGTAATTGTGTGGTTTGAATCAGTGTGGATTTTTTTTAATTGCATGCTCTGTTTCTCGTCGCTGTGGTCCCCATCTGCCTTGGGGCAGCGAATCCAAAATAACCTAATAGAACCACATCTCTTTCCAATATTTCCACTGCTCGAACCTTCTATTCTTCCCATTCGAACTAATAGCCCAATAAAGAAATGCGCGATTAATTAGTAAAATGATAGAAATCGTTTTTAATCTTGGTATGGGAGAGAGGGATATAGGTAGCGGGATGGCTGATCCCGGGTATGGCAGGGTAAGGTGGGCGGGAGAAGGCCCAGTAGTAGACCCATGACCAGCAACATAATTAGCATATCCACCAGTAGCACCTGATCTCTTTATTACAGCTCCTAATCCGCTGCTCAATTCAAGGTTATTAATAAATTCTTTCATTTAACGTTAGTTTGGAATTCAAATGAACAGACTCTCATCTGACCTCCATACACGGTGAAAATCCTTAAATAATAGGTAGTGGTTTTGTATTTTTGTTGTTTATAATGGCACATACTTATTTGTAGTGCTTCTGTATTTTTGTTGTTTATAACTTTATATGGCGAACATTGAGCACATCTTGCAGTATATTCCAAATAAGTGATGTGTGGCCATGACCAAGTGGCAAGAATCCTGTTACATCGTGGATGAGAAGTGTTGTTTTAACGTTTTACATTTTTGTTTTTTTTCACTGGAATTTGATGATATAAATTTGGGTAAAATTGTAATTTCTTGTTATTTAAATTGTATTTTTGAATACATTAATGGATTTATCTTCCTGAAAAAGGCACTAGGATTATATACAGTTGATTACTGAAAAATCCAAAAATTTTTAACCTGATTTCTAACAAAATTAACCAAATAATATGGTCAGAAAATAACCAAAACCTAAAACATTTAAACTCAACCTGAAGGAAATGTTAATGAGTTATAATTTTCTATTTATTATCCTCTCAATTATTTTCCTAGTTTCACTCCTAATTACCATAAGTCACATAAAATATGGCTTTTTCATTTTCTATAGGCTCCGCAAGTGCGAGGCTCTAAAAAAAAATTGACAGATATGCCTCCACGAAGGTCATCAATGCCAATGTCTATGGCAGTCATCAATGCCAATGTCTATGGCAATTGTTGGTCATGCTATGCCAATCCCATCATTTTTTTTCCTTTAGTTCTTTTGTTTTCCATTTAGAATAGTACAAGTGAATGTTTTTCGGAATTTCTAGAGTTTCCTTGCATAGTGAGCCTCCAATAGAATTAGGGTTGTACTAAGATAAGACGCTTTTGACAATGAATATAGATTATGGGACTGAATTTATGGAATTGGATGGACTCTTTGGAGATTTTATAGCTATAAAATCTATGGTATCCGAACTGCTAATGAGAAAGCTCCAACTTGGAAGTACAACACTGGGCATGCCTTTCAAACCCAACCCAACTCAGTATAAGGTGGAACACCATTATCTGATATTGATTTCTATTTGGTTTTTATTATTATATTTTGATACAGAGGAAAAGCGAGAGCATTGGCCAAGAATTTAATATGGATGTTATGTGGAAATTAAGTACATGAGAGAGACCCTGCCCAGCTATCAGGTTTAAGGTTCGAAACCCAAAAGAGGAGGACGATCATAATCAGCCTTCAACGATGAGTAATCCTATCATGAATATGCCTGAGAGTAGTGGGGTTTTGGAGAACTGGGTTGGGACATGGACATTGATTTCTTGGATTGACATGTGCAGGGTTCGAGTCTTCTTACATTACATTTACTCAGTTTCTCCAGGGAGGATTAAAGATGCCTGAATCATATTATTCTGAATATCAAGAGGTCAAAGTTCAACCAAGTCATTCTAATGTCAATTCCCAAGTGCCATTCAACTTCCTCAATTTATTGCAGAAGCCCAAGTGGGCGGTCGATCTGGGTACCATCGTGGAGTTCTTTCTCTCGAAAAGCATAAACTAAAGAGCCAGTTTACTCCAGGGGAAATCAACAGCTTGGGAATGGGTTGAGATCAAAAGGGAATTATTCCTCTGCAAGTAATTCTTCAGCTAATCTGCTTGACGAGGTCTCGGAAACAACATTAGGCCATTGTTGCCCCTATTTTTTCTCCCTTAAAAATTTAGAACTACTATCAGATATACTAATAAACAGAGGATGGCGATGGTTTCCTTGGACAGATTTGGTTATAGGCCTAAATTTAGAAATACTAGTCAATAAGCTACCTGGGTCAATTCAAGCTCAAAGCCCGAAGCCGGAACGATGTCAGTGAGGAATAGAAGAGCATGGTTGAGCTCGTACGAACACATGCTCGAAAAGGAATACAAGAGCATGGTTGAGCTCATACGAACACATGCTCGAAAAGGAATACAAGAGCATGATTGTCTCCGTTAGAGACACACGTCATTTTCTTTATTACTTATGACTCCATTTTAGGGAAAATATCAAATCTAAGCTAAGGATAGAGATAAACCCTTGCGTTGTGAGAGTTTGACTCCTGAAACCCTTGCTTCTCGTGCCTTTACCTTTGTCTCTGGTGCTCATAAAGGTCCGTTTCGGATAAGCCTCATCTAAAGATGACCATTGCCAATATCCTTCTCAGAACCCAAGGCTTAACATGTGAGAAGTACAGAGATCGAAACCTGCAACTTCATCTCTGCGATTTAAAAACACGAGCGCACCAAAATAGGCTGCATGCAATTCGTCTTAATTTAACACAAATTTTCTATAATATAATTCACATTTAACACTTAATTTATCAAATCTTCTATAATATAATTCACATTTAACACTTAATTTATCGCACTAATCAATAATAAAACGTTGGTATAATATAATTCACATTTAACACTTAATTTATCAAATCTTCTATAATATAATTCACATTTAATACTTAATTTATCGCACTAATCAATAATAAAACGTTGGTTTATTGAAGTTTTTTCTTTCAAGATAATAAGAGTAGAACGTATTAAGCATACTTGTAATTCTGGAAAATTGAATCAGGGCGAAGATGGGAACAGACCACCCCTAGCAACCGGTAACACAATCCAGGGGCAAGCATCCATTGCAACTCACCGAAAAGCATCTTATTCATCTTATCCATTTTGTATTCTTTATGATTTTTTTTTCCATTTTGTATTCTGTATGCATGTAGAAATTATTCATTTCCCAAGCATAAATATAACTAACATCCCTCGAGGAAAACTATAATGTAACGGGATGAAAAAGAAAAACGGACTGCATTATTTTCAGAATTGCCTCACTGGTCTTAATGTTGCCCATCTCAGAACAATGAAAAATCCAAGACCAGCCAATATCCATTAGATAAATATATGCAAGTGTGTTGAATTGTTTAAATAGGTTCGCTAGTTAAAAGCCGTTATAGACATTACTTATGCAATACTGTATGTAATTTAGGAAAGTTAAAATTACATTAGAAATTGGTTTTGATTTAATTGCATACTATATGCAATTTAGGGAAGTTAATGTACATTACTTATGCAATACTGTATGTAATTTAGGAAAGTTAAAATTACATTAAAATTGGTTTTGATTTAATTGCATACTGTATGCAATTTAGGGAAGTTAATGTAAAGAGCTTCAAAGTTAAATGGTAAATTTGTAATCTTAATTACTTTTTTTTTTCTTGAACATGAAATCTAATTTCTATTTATGTTTTGCATTACAACAAATCTATCTAATTTATGTTGAAGTTCTAGCAAATTAATTAGTTAAATATCAAATTCTCAAATTATACAGTTCAAAATAGTCACAAAACAGATTACACAACATATTACACATTTTCAATACATAGATACATATCATAACTTTCATTCTTAACAAAATTAATAGTGGTAAAATACCTCTTGAAGAAGAAGTTTGTCCCTTTCTTTCTTGTTGTTGCTAACTGCCTGAAAACTGAATGGAATCCTTGGCCCCCGATCCTAAAACTCCCAGCAACAGGTGCCCCATGTGGAAGTCCTCCAGCAAGCTCCTCCCCAGCAAAACCAATAATACAGTCCTTTGGTATGAAAAATAATGCTCCCAAAAACCCAAAAATCCCTTCTAGAGTGTTTTCCCCTCCACTTATCCTACTTTTCCCCCTGACTTATTCACCACCTTCTCCTTTCATTAAGTCTCACCCACCTTATCCCTCCATTAAGTGTCAACCAACTTATCCCCTTTTCATTAATGGGTCATTTACCGATACACTAAGTCTCAAAATGAAAATTATTAATTTATTAAACCAATATTCCTTAAACAAATATTTAATCATGATGATTAATTGATTAATTAATTAAACTAATATACATTAAACAAATATTTAATCAGGACAATTAATTAATTAAACTAATATACATTAAACAATTATTTAAATCGTGACAATTGATTAATTACTTAGGGTTGTTACAGTTAAAATTACATTAGAAATTGGTTTTGATTTAATTGCATACTCTATGCAATTTATCTAATTTAGGGAAGTTAGAAATTACATTAGAAATAATATGGACATTTACACTATTTTTAATTTGATATATTTGTTTTGTTGTTTTCTTGTGTTCTTATCTTTTACATTGTCCATTGATCTTCATTCTATTTGTTGCTATTACAGGTTAACATTGTGGACTATATGTTTCTCCCAATATGGACATTTACTTTATACTTGAAAATGCTTATGGACATTTCTTATGATTACTTTGTTTTATTGCTTAGATTGTTTGTTTTTCCGACTTTCTTCCATTCAAAAGGATTTCATCTAGTAGAGACAAACAATACTCCAACAAAGCAATCTATCCATTTGGAAAAAAACCTATTTTTCCAAATGAACCACAGTTACAAGAAATTGATCACACCTTAGCAAGGTTTCATTTATTTAGATTGCATAACTTCCATTATGAACCAGGAGATTGTTTGTTTAATGCATTAGCAGTTTTGACACATTTTCGCTGCCCATTGAAATCAGAGAAGGCATTGTCAACCACTTTCAAACTAACTTAGATTCACGAGATCCTAATGTTTTGAATGATACTTTATATTCACTTAGAACATAATTGAGTAGTGATTATTTAGCTAGTTTGCATCATGTGGATAATGTTCATAATTTTTGCAGAGAATGTCTATTTCTGCTTTTAGTGTAGATGGGTCTTCTACTGTGGGCTTATGGGGTAATGTTTTTTGTATTAAATGGTTTCACAAGTGGTTGTCCATTTCGGTTTTTGTTTGGTTATTTGAGACAGGAAAACCATACCTTCGATTTCGTGTTAAGAAACCTGCACATGTATACAATATCTTGTTCCACAATCAAAGTTCCTCATGCGGTCATTTTGAGCCATTGTTGTCATACAAATCAGAAGTCATTCTTACATCTTCTTTAGAGCCACTAGTTCCCTTATTTTTGTCTTCAACAATCTTCGTTTTTGGAAATGGACATACATTCCATAGAACAATCACTTTTAGAGCAACAATTCTTAATGCGTTCTTTAACTATTGCAGAGTGCCATGATTCACTATTTGAATGTATTTTTGAATTGACAACATGCCTTGATGGCCCTTCTTTGAGAAAAGAAATTTCACATACTTTCTACAAT
Source organism: Picea engelmannii (assembly GCA_009831015.1). Lineage (NCBI taxonomy): Eukaryota > Viridiplantae > Streptophyta > Pinopsida > Pinales > Pinaceae > Picea > Picea engelmannii. The sequence goes on along the minus strand of ML785660.1, from coordinate 366,575 downwards.
TCTTATGTTGCTAATGAAACTAGGGCAATTAATTGCTTGAATAGATATCTCTCAACACCAATGATTTGACAAGTGCCTATTTGAATGTATTTTTGAATTGACAACATGCCTTGATGACCCTTCTTTGAGAAAAGAAATTTCACATACTTTCTACAATTCTTATGTTCCTAATGAAACTAGGGCAATTAATTGCTTCAATAGATATCTTTCAACACCAATGATTTGACAAGTGCCCTTGATCGCTAATTGTCAAGGTTACATTGTTAATTTGTCAATGCCATATGAACATGGTCATATAGAAGGAAGTTATTTCACAATCCAATGGATAAGTGAGATGCTTGATCTTAACATATATGTTTGGAGCATTGAATCACAAACAATTGATATCAAATTCCATGCAACCAATGCTTCTTCAAAAGTGTTGTATTTAATGCGCAAGTGTGTTATTGTTGCTTCTCTCTAAATATGCTTATGTACATTTGTGCCATCGATCCTTGCGAGCCGATCAAGGTCATGCAAGCTCATGCAAATATCTAGCAGGGACATTGCCACATGTGGCTTGTTTTGGGCTCGTCTCTGCAGAGTACGTGGTTCACCTAAGTTACGTCAGTCTTGCTCCATTGGTACCAAACAAGGAATATCCCAATGACGACTAATTCCGACCATGCTCTCAGTTACTGTGGTTTCTGCAAAGGGGAACTAAGCATTCCCCATGCATGAGGAGGCTCCAGACCCAGGGACCACTTGCTCGCAGCGCTATAGCATCAAAAAATGAACCAGGAGATCGACGGATTCCCATTGGATGCATCTAAAACGCCTGTAACTCCTAACGGCAAGCCTAGAACCATTGACCCATGAATATGTATAAGCGTAGCTTACGAGACCTGCAATAGGCCCGATTCTCGCTTTGAAGGTAACCTTGGTGATAAAAACACATATTTCTTTATAGACAATGCATCCTCCTCTCTCTATTTTGAAAGGGAAAGTCAATCATTGGGTAGCGACAGTCAGTCTTTTGATCGTCTTTGGGTTTTTGAAAGGGCCCCTCCTCTCCTCTCTAAAAAATGAGGGGTCGGTGCCTAAAATAAAAAGGCTTCCTCTCTGTTTTAAAAAGGGGATCCGGGCCCATAGAGAGCTTAGGGTTTCCTTCATCTCTATTAAATAAAGCCGTTTTTTATGATGGAGCCCATTTTCGATCCTAGTTGAGGTAGGCACTCAATCGACCTTTTAAAGATATAGATTCCCTCTACCCCTCTCCTTTTAAAGAGAAAAGCTCCTTCTATCCCCTTCTCCTTAAAAGAGGAGCCTAGAGTTTGAATAGGTCTTAAATAAGCACTCAACCTCTATAAGTTTGAAAGGTGGCGTGCTTTATTTTCCCTGTTAGAATCTTAACGGGTGTAGATAAAACGACTCTGCAAACTAACTCTCTATGGTTCGGTTCATATCCCTATCCGTCTTTTGATCCTCTCGATCCTCTCTCTATCCTTAAAGGTGCTCTCTATACTCGCCCTTAAGGTGCCCTCTCTATCCTTACCCTTAAGGTGCTCTCTATCCTTGCCCTTTAAGACAATAACCTTTAAAAAGGGGCCTCTCTCTCTTCAAAAACCTCTCTTTGCCCTTTTTGAAGATAGAGCGGAGAGCCTGCTTTAGCCCTAGAATGAAAAGGGAAAGGGCCGCCCTTGCTATTATAACCTCTCGGCTTAAGGTTGGAGAGGGTAATACAAAAAGCAATTATATCTTAAGAGGTCGCATTCCACTCTAGTTTTCCCCGCCTTACCCCAAGTATTTTCTAGGCCCACCATTAAGAGTCGTATCGAGAGAATGGTTCAGTAAGGTTGAGACCCCTTTGTTATAGAATTAGCTCCTGTGATTGGCTGTTGTCGTATCCCACTTCGAAATCAAGAAGAAAGAGCCTTCGAAACCTTATATAGAGAGGGACCATAGGAACACTTTAAAATAGAGAGTTCATTCCCCGCTCTCTAAAATCTTAAGCGGCTTACATTCCAGTAGATCGTGATAAGCTCGCCTTGCTTGCTATCTTTGTTGCAGTGAGAACATATTAAAGGCTCCGTTCATTGACTTCGGGTCCCTACCCTTTTCGAAATAAGGTAGCGGGAAAAAGAACAGACTTTGCACTCCCAAGGGAGTTAAGGTTGGCTGTGTCCCCCGATCAATAGTTGAAAAAGTTCGGCAGAGAGAGCTAACTAAATATGCCAGCCTTAACCTTAAATAGTTGCTATTATTATTATTATTCCTCCTCTCATAAAGAGCTCTCCTAAAAAAAGGTGCTTATTTTTTATGCTAGGGTGTGATAAGAATATGTAGGAACACGTGTAATAGTCTCATTTGGTTATTCGTTATTTCCTTCTTATAAAAGATCCTTATTTCCTTCTTATAAAAGATCCTGAGCTTTATAAATACTTATATTAGATCCTAAGCCTTATAAATGGATCCTGTGTCTGGTAAATATGTAGGATTTCAAACCAATCCTTTATCATTGGTAATGTATCCTGCATATGGTATGTAAAATCTAATAATATTATAATCATTCTACTGTATAACTTTTCTAATTCCAACATCATAAGGAGCTCAGGATAGTCATAAGGAGCTAAGATTATTTTGTTCAATTCTTATTACTCTTCATCTTAAGTTCTAAATCAAGACTTTCCTATCTATCTTCTTGAGTTAAATGGCAGGATCTTATAAAGGTAGGGCCTTTGTTGAGGAATTCTTTAAGATACAAAGTGATATAAACTACTCTAATAGTTATAAATGGTGGGTTGCTAAAAGAGTTCTAGGAGTCTCTTGTAGTTACCTGTGGTTTCTTGGGGTGCTTGTTAGGTGTGTTTCCTTTCTAAAAGATGAGTTCGAAGGCGTGTTGAATCGGGTTAACCTATCTTATTCTCTCTTTCTCATACTACCTTATAATCTCTATCTAAACCTAAACCTAAGAAGTTGTTCCTCATAGCCACGGGTGAGAAAAACTTAACTTGTTATTAGTCATTATTTGTCCTTACCTCTTACATTGTGATTCTTGGATTGGATCGAAGAGATTGACCTTGTGATTATGATTGCTTGCAACTTGTAATTATGATCGCTTGCAACTTGTTCTTGTTGCTATTGGAGACTCACCTTGTTTTGATTGTCGCAGAGACTAACCTTGGGATTTTGATTGTTCTTACCCCTTGCAATTTTTGTTTCTCATACCTTTAGTTAACTGCATCGGTTGAAAAGATTTAGCAGAGACGGAATTGATGCAACACACGACATTATTGATACATATTCTATTAATATGAACATGTATTGTTACACAATATGGTTACAAGACATTAGCAACTCCTGTAACGGTAAACTATCTAAGTAACTAGTTAAGGATGTAATTAGGTATTTTCCTTAACACTCCCCCTTAATTACATCCGCGAAAAACTATCACTATCACCAATGCAATTTTGCCTATCACCAGCATCCAATGCAAAAATGCAATAGACTTCACACTCCCCCTTAAAGAAAACTTGGTCATGACTCTGAGATTAATATGTCACATTTCCCCTGTTAATCGAAGATTCAAATTCTTCGTAGCATACGAGTAGACAACCTTGTATTTACAAAAGTGGACTTCATACCACATTCCTCTACCAAAATGGACTTTATACCACATTCCTTCACCAAAGTGAACTTTATACCACATTCGTTCTGGCCAGTGCCTCAAGCTGCTCGAAACAGGGATAGTTGTGATGTATCATGGCCAGCGCTTCATGTTGCTCGAAACCAAGGATACATGCTATATGATCACATACTGATCTATGTAGGCTTGATTCAATCAGGGCTTACTGAACATGAGGAAAAAAGTTTGGATATAGTTGTGATGCATCATGGCCATCGATTCATGCAGCTCAAAACCAATGATACACGCTACATGATCACATATTGACCTATGTAGGCCTGATTCAATCAGGGCTTACTTAACATGAGGAACAAAGTTTACATATAGTTGTGATGTATCATGGCCAGCGATTCATGCTGCTCAAAACCAATGATACATGCTACATGATCACATATTGACCTATGTAGGCCTGATTCAATCAGGACTTACTGAACATGAGAAACAAAGCTTGCCTATAGCAAAGCTCACAACTTCTTGCAAATGGGACCAAAAAACTCACTGGAGTGTATACTGGGGTGTTGGGTACAACCGAACATGCACCCCTCAAATTACAACAATTCATTTCTTATGTATTTGTTGATGAATGAAAAAACCAAAAATTTAGTTATATTTTGTTGCATGTCTCTGCCTATCTTTCTTCTTTGAGACTTTCATGCAGTTTTTACTGCTCAATAATGCAGAAACGTTGTCCATAAAATGGATTCTTGCTCTTTAATAATGGAAGAGGCAATAATTTTGTCTTGACGTTGTTCATAAAATGGATTCTTGCTCTTAAATAATGGAAGAGGCAATAATTTTGTCTTGCGGCCCTCGATCTTCTGTCTTGCAAACTATTCGCTTGATCTTCTGTCTTGCAAGCTATTCTCTCCATGGCGACTCTTCTTCATTGGAATCTGCTTCTTAGGCAATAATTTTGTTTTGCGGCCCTCTATCTTCTATCTTTTGAAATAATGTAACTGCGAAGAGCATCCTTATTATTGGATTAAATCCCCATTGTGGATTAATCATTATTATTATTATTATTTTGTTATTGGATTAAATCCCCATTGTGGATTAATCATGTCATTATTATTATTTTTATTATTAGATTAATCCCCATTGAGGATTAATCAAGTCGGTAATTGTACAAGGACCAAATCCCCTTTTGCGGATTGGTCAT
>ML785660.1:346116-358650 GCA_009831015.1 Picea engelmannii | reverse complement strand
AAGGATAAAAATGAAAGATAAAGGAAATGCCACTTTAAGAATTTAACATTACCATTAGGGAGCGCCCAGGGAACATATGGGGAAACGTCCCCCCTGGAGTCCCCCCGTCCCGGGGATGTGGGGAACGCGTCCCCGTGGAACACTGCTAAAAAATACCCAAAGCCATTTAGCATAATTTTTGCTTGGATCCGCGCATGTCTGGGGTCAGGAGCTTGGGATCCGTCTCCTTCTTGCAGGATCCGTTTCCAGTTTCAGCAGAATCGGCAGGTGGCGTTTTTTTTGCGTTTCCGAGCGGATCCGGATCCGGATCTGAAACGCGGATCCGCGGATCCAGCGTTCAGACCGGGCGGATCCGGTAACATAGAATATTAGTAATTTAAATTGAATCCCTTCGCATATTACCTACATAATCCAAATTAGATTTCCTTAAAGATACTAAATCGAGTTTACTAAAGATACTAATAAATAGAGTTTACTAAAGATACTAAATAATAGAGGGAGGGTCAGGTCTTTGCTTTGTTATATTCCTAGTTCCTAATCTGTAGGAAGGTGTGTCAGAGTCAGTAGGAATATGTACAAGAGTCAGGTTGACCTACGAATAGCTATAGTATCTCCTGGACAAGCTCTAAAAGATAGATACAGACTGGTTGGTATTGTGTATAAAGATAGTTGAAACTTGAAAGTATTTTGTCTATTCCTCCTACTTATTGTGTAGGAGTGTGGGATGAACCGATTAGAGGAAGTATAGGAGCGTAACTTAAACCATACTTCTTTATAGTTCCTAAAAGAAAGTATCTAAACCTAAGATAGAAGATATAATTGTTTTAAAAAGAAGCACAAGTAAGAAAGAAGGAATAGTTATAAGAAGGAATAGTAATGGACTCCTTACTCTTAACATACAGAAGCTAGTTTATATTTCCTAATCATACTGACTAGTCTTTATCTAAATGAGCTACATACTAGTGTTTGTTTATCTATACCTAACCATATATTCTAGTTCCTTAGTGACTTTTAGAGTTAAGAGTTAAAAGCTAGTAATAGGGTCTAGGTCTAGTTGGATAAAGAAAGTATAGTAAGAAGAGGAGCTAAGTCAAGTGTTTTATTCATCCTTAACTATACATAAGCTAGCTGACTAGTTACTTTGTAGCCTTGACCTAAGGATTAAGCATACAGACTAGTTCCTAAAGAGTATCAAGCATAAGCAACAGACTAGTTCCTACTCTTATTCTCTTCAACCTTAAGAGACTAAAGCTACTTCCAGTCTTAACATTAACCTTATAAAGCAGTCTTTACATTAAGCTTATAAATAACATACTTTTCAAGAAGCTATCTAATCCTAAATACTAAACTATCTATCTCTTTGATTGAGTTATAAAGGCAGGATTTATAGTAACAAGGCGAGATCTTATAGGTGGTTTTTAGGGTGGTGGGCAGCAAGCAAGTTGTCCTGTTTGGGCACATAGGACAGATTAACTTTAGTAGTGTGAGATATATTTATATATATCTATTGGAGATATATTTATATATATCTATTGGAGATATATGAAAAAATCATTTTCTTATATAGTATGTAAGATGGCATAATGCGAGTATCAAGCATAAGCAACAGACTAGTTCCTACTCTTATTCTCTTCAACCTTAAGAGACTAAAGCTACTTCCAGTCTTAACATTAACCTTATAAAGCAGTCTTTACATTAAGCTTATAAATAACATACTTTTCAAGAAGCTATCTAATCCTAAATACTAAACTATCTATCTCTTTGATTGAGTTATAAAGGCAGGATTTATAGTAACAAGGCGAGATCTTATAGGTGTTTTTTAGGGTGGTGGGCAGCAAGCAAGTTGTCCTGTTTGGGCACATAGGACAGATTAACTTTAGTAGTGTGAGATATATTTATATATATATATTGGAGATATATTTATATATATCTATTGGAGATATATTTATATATATCTATTGGAGATATATTTATATATATCTATTGGAGATATATGAAAAAATCATTTTCTTATATAGTATGTAAGATGGCATAATGCAAGAATTATGTAGTAAATCATTTTCTTATATAGTATGTAAGATAGCATAATGCAAGAATTATGTAGGATAACACGACTTTAATTTACATAACTGCAAGAATTATGTAGGATAACACAACTTTAATTTACATTGTTAGTTGGATTAGCTTTCTTCCGTTTCCCAAAAAAAAAGGAGTAACACGTCAGTAAATTTAGTTTTATTTACTTGTGCATGCACTTGTCTGGACTATGCAATAATATAAATTTAGTATTATATGTACTAGATAGTAGGAAACATCACACATTCAAGATTTATGTGGGACAACACACCTTCAGTGAGCATTGTTTGTTGGATTCAGAGGCTTTCTTCGGCTTCTAAACATAATAACAAGTTAGTAAATTTAGTATTATTTACTTTTCTAGGTTTTCTAGTAAATTTAGTATTATTTACTTTTTTAGGTTTTCTAGTAAATTTAGTATTATTTACTTTTCTAGGTTTTTTTCTACTTCTAAACATAGTAACATGTTAGTAAGTTTAGTATTATTTACTTGTCTAGGTTTGTGTGTAAACAATCGTTAAATTTTTCATTAGACCATGGAAAGTAATTACATAAATTGAATTCTGATTTTCAAGGGAAATATACAAGTATTATTTACTTGTCCAAGCAAATGTGGGTGGGGGTTGGTTGGGCAGGATTAGTCCGTGGGTGGGTTCGTTGGGCAGGATTAGTCCGTGGGGGCTGGGGTGATGCCGGACATCACTCTAGAAGAATTAAATAAGGTCCACTATGGTAGTTAGACATAATAAATGTAAGAAAAACCTTATAGAAATAGAATTTGTAAATTGGTTAAATTGTTTATTAGACTATGGAAAAAAATTACATAAATTGAATTCTGATTTTCAGACCATATATATATGTGTGTCCAGGGTATTGCCAATATATCATTATTGGCGATTTATTTGAATGTGTTTTGCTTGAGACAAATTCTTGCATATGATTAAGATAAATGTCTGTCCGAGGCTATAGTTCTAAGAGCCATTCCAACAAAATAATCTTATCCACACATTTCTGTAAACAATTCTAAACAATTATAGACATTTACCTTTTCTATTTGAAAACACGATTTTTTTCTTAGTGTATAGTGACTTTACAAAGACTTCCCAAATCTGCATATGATTAAGATAAATGTCTGTCAGAGGCTACAGTCCCTATGGAATATGGAGAACCATTAAAACAAAATAATCTTCTTCTCACACATTTTTTAAACAATTATAGACATTTACCTTTTCTATTTGAAAACACTATTTTTTTCTTATTGAACAGTGACTTTACAAAGACTTCCCAAATCCACATTGGACCCTTGTTTAGCCACCAGTTGCATTTTTTCCATATTAATAGAAATCTCCTGTTGTTTAGCCTTTTCTAGTTGCAGTCCCATAAGCAGTTGATCCGACATCCTAAGCAGAAGCACAGGCAGAGGTAGCAGCAGTAAAGACAACAGGTGCAGAAGTAAAGGCAGTTCCTTCACCACCAGCGGATCGAGACCCACCAGGAGCTGTTATAGCGGATTCAGTTGACTGAGCAAAAGCATCCGAGCAAGCCACTGATCTTAAAAAAACACTATATATAAGCTGCTTCCAAGCATGTGTTACAAAAAGATCCAAACCCACTAAATACCAAGAAGAAACAAAGTATCACAGAAGATTGCAAAGCCAAGATGAGAAGCAAAGAAGTGCTCTTAGATGACTTGGTTTCCACGATGCAGAAGACCAACTGATCAAAATGCCTATGACTACCCCTCTGATTTTCTCTAACCACCTTAAATCCTTGCATCGTCAACAACTTTATAGTTTGATGTACCAAAAATTTGGGATAACTTCCCCAATTGGCCATTTGTAAACACTAGCCTTCGTACATGGAGAACATAGTACGACAACCTATTTGTGTAATCTTACTCAAGCACAATGGATATTATGACCACTGAGATTTGCACAGGTACGAATTGAACCAACACCATTGGGAAATAAATTATGAACATCTGAAATCTTTAATATAAGATGCCATTGATAATGACTCCATATCCTTCATCATAGTTTTATAAACACGCAACAACTATCCTTAATGCCTCTCAGCCCTACATTACATTAATGAGATAAAATATGATAATATTTTGTGGCATTTTCCTCACTCCAAGCTATAATTGAGCTTAGCAGTATCCATGCAATATTGTATGCTTCCTGACATACATACATTTGAGCCTATCCATTAACCATGCATGTATGTATACACAAAGCCAAGATTATAGGCATCCACAGTAGTACTGTGAAGATCATGTAAAATTCTTGCATAATATATGCTTCCTCAAACATACATACATGTGACCCTATCCATTAACCATGCGTGTATGTATACACAAAGTCAAGATTATAGGCATCGACAATAGTACTGTGAGCTCATGTAAAATACTTGCATAATATATAAACTTTTAGATTGATTTTTGGGCTTGTAAGGTCAAAAAGCTTGTTTAGTTTAGGTCCAAAATTTTTACCCTGTATGATTTTAGAATATTTTTATAAGTCTTTAGAATATTGGATAGTTGGATTGATTTTTAGTGAGTCCAAAACATGTTTTCAACTTCCAAAATGGCTCCATACATCAGAAATGGCCTTTACACATTTTTGGAAGGATGGAAATGCATTAGTGGCTTTTGGTTGTTTTTAGAAATAGTTGACACCATTTCAAAGTTGTTTTAGGAAAGCTTCCAAAACTATTAACTATTTCTATCCATTCTACATTTCATTTTTAAAAAATTATAAAGGAAAAAAAGCCCTCTAAAACAGTACTCACTCCATTAACCCTAAACAACACTTCTCAAGTAAAATGTTCCTTAACAAAAATAAAGAGACATACATTTTTGGAAGGATCACATATTTTTGGGAGGACGGAAATGCATTAGTGGCTTTTAGTTGTTTTTAGAAATAGTTGACACCATTCAAAGTTGTTTTAAAGTTGTTTTGGGAAGCTTCCAAAACTATTAACTATTTCCATCCATTTCTACATTTCATTTTTAAAAAATTATAAAGGAAAGAAAGACCCTCTAAAACCTACATTTCATTTTTTTTAAATTATTAAAGAAAGAAAGGCCTTCTAAAACCGCACTCACTCAGTTAACCCTAAACAACACTTCTCAAGTAAAATGCTCTTTAACAAAAATAAAGAGACACATTTCTTTATCAATGAAAGGAAAAATCAATGGTTTAGGAGTGAATTATTTTATTATCTATATATTGAGATTCATATATGTTTTTATTTTGATATTATCTTAGTGGATTTATGAATTTGATAGATGATAGATTTTACATGAAAATTTTCACTTTGGTTTTTGGGGACCATTTCTTATCTTTTTCTCTACTTTAGCACTTTCCTCATAATTCTAAGTTTGGTATTCTTAACGGACCTTGTCATTCCTACATTTAGAAACTTGTTTCCAATGGACTATTAACCTAATGAGTTAAATGAATAAGCTGATCGATGGGTGTATCATATCAATATATCTTAGGAGCTATTCTAATAGATGAGATGAAACAATGTAAGTTGAAGCAAGTCATCCCGTACTAGAGTATAGTGATAACATTTCTTTTTCATCCCTTGGTAATAAGATGAGCATTGATACTTGGATTTTCTTTGAAGTAGCAAGCATTATCGCTTGGAGAAGCTCACTATTACTTATTTAGTTGGTCGAATGATGGAGTAACTATGCCCATACTCTGATCCGTTTCATACTCCAGCCCGTGCACAACTGATAAATTCAGATCGGGAATTGGGTCTTATTCTATTTTGTATCGATACCTGGTTGGTCCTTTTTATTCGCTGGGAAGGGCTTACTAAAACAAACCCAAAGGGAAGAGATTTTGATTGATGGATAGGCCCATTTAGTAAAATGAGTAATTCTTGTACCCAATTTTTCACTATCTAATAAGTGGTTTTAAGGTTACTCCCAAGGCCTTTGTAACCAAATGTTTCCCCACTCCGGCTTCAGTCTTTGGCAGGATGAATATACACACCCCAACATACTGTGCCTTGAATGAATAAGGCTTCTTACTTCCAACAATTCCAATATGTGCCTATGCTCTCCCCATTTCATTATTTTCTTAAACTATTCTCCGGGAAGGGCTTACTAAACCAAACCCAAAGGGAAGAGTTTTTGATTGATGGATATGTCTTTTATTTGTCTGGAAGGGCTTACTCAACCAAATCCAAAGGGAAGATATTTTGATTGATGGATAGGCCCATTTAGTAAAATCAGTAATTCCTGTACCCAATTTTTCGCTATCTAATAAGTGGTTTTAAGGTTTCTCCCAAGGCCTTTGTAATGAGATGTTTCCCGACTCTGACTTCAGTCCCTGACGGGATGATTATACGCACCCCAACACACTGTGCCCAAAATGAATAAGGTTTCTTACCTCCAACAATTCCAATGTGTGCCTATGCTCTCCCCAATTCATTATTTTCTTAAACTATTTCATCCATAAGAAGCAACTGACTAAACCAATTAGCAGTGCCTTCCTGAAACTAATAATTCTTTTTTTCTCGACCTTGCTCATTGATTAAATCCAGTTCCAGACTTATACCTATATGTCTTTCCACCAATTCATACCTATATGTTTTCCCATCCGCCCCACTCCCATTCGTTTACTCGTTGAGGAATTCTTTGGTTTAAAAACACACCATTGAAAGGAATGTGTTGAAATGGGCCCGCTTGGGCAGGCAGGCATCAAGGCAACTTGCTTATAAAGAATATTTCACCCCATCGCGTCGATCAAACACCTCATCTAATTGGAGAATACGTAAAATACTAATAAGTGGAGTACCCAATTTGTTGTTCCCATTGGTCATTCCAACTCGTTCCCACCTGTAGCCAAACATTGTTCCCATTTCCTACTGTGTCTAATACAATGAGATGCCCCAATAACTAATCCCAAAAAGGTGTGTCTGATCCGTCAAGTCAAGTTCCTTGCAGGTGTCTAGGATGGTAAGTTGATCCCATATGTAGTGACTAGCTTCTGGTTGGGTTTGGGTAAGCAATGCCAAGACGGGGAGGGAGTAGTAATCTATAGGAACTATTCTAGAACAATCATGGCAATTAATTCCCTCCCTCTCTCCTGATGGTGTGTTAGTCAAAAGGAATAAGTAGTCTTTTTTATTGTATAGTCCAAGAGCTTATATCCCACTACTATGGATTACTCATATCTTGTATTTACATAATGAATAGATTAGAGACTACCTCTATGATAGTTGATGTCGTATACACTAATCCCATTGAGAAAGAGGTATTATGAATAAGCTAAGTAATGGGGTATTATGAATAAGCTAAGTAATGGAACAGATCAAATCGGATGAAAATTAATTACGTGAATAGCTATGTGTTTAAACATTGTATCTAACAACTGTTTGGGATTCATATCGCTTAATAGTGATAAGATATGAGCTTTTTCCTGTAAGTGAGGTAAGCATGAATAGGTAGTCAACATTAAGCTATAAGGGATATGAAATAGTAAAGCTAATTGACTTGTGTGAAGACACAGAGTTAAAGTAATGCAGGTTTGAAGCTTTGACATAAACACAACTATAGTTATATAAGTGAATGATTGATTACGGAAAGAGCTATGTATCAACTAGTATGATTTATTGTATTGATTAGGTTAATTGTGTGCTTCTTAGAGCTATTCCAATTAATGTGAGATTAATGATCTTCCTTGTTTACACTGCTTATTATAGGAATAACACAACTCTTCCCTTTTTACACACATAGGATAAGCTAGCTCTCCATTGTTTCAACATACATGATTAACTTCCCTATAGGGTGCTTGTTTAGTTGTATGGAAGGTGTTATCTCCATTGTTTACATGATTGCTCTATTCCCATTATCAACACGACTTAAGTGGAACGAAGCCTATAAGTATGGTATAAGAGTTGAACAACGCTTACTGATAAGGTACGATTGAATGGGATAATTAACTTTATGGAGCCTTGTATTCCTAAAGGAGTAGGATCATGAACTAAAGTATTGTCCTCTGACTTCAACAAATCCATAAATTTATCACATTTGTTCTTCAATTGTTCTTGTGAATAAGGAAAGGAATAAAAAGTAAGATCCCCATTATTTAGTAGTTAACTAATTAATGTAAGTTTTAAACCAATGAAGTAAAGCAATGCATACAAATTCTTAAGAAAAACAGAAATTAATCAATGGCTCATACACATAGTACATAGAGATTTACGTTGGAAACCCTTATCCAGGAGAAAACTAGTCTTCCTTGGTGTTGCACCTTTCAACTTTTCATTGTATTAATTTCACCAGTCACCATACAATATATACAATGTTTTAGGTATTTCGTAGCTACCAAAACCCTAATCCCTTAATCCGAGATTATTTTTAGAAAACCACTAAAAATAGCAAAATCTGCTAAATTAGCAAAAACCGCCAAAAAAAATAATTTCGGGGCCTTGTCGTGAACGTTGCGCGTAACCAAGGGGGGGCATACTTGGCCCCCTGGGACCACCCTAGGAAAGCGCCCGACGCACATGACACAAAGAACGAAGGAATTTGGGATCGTCAAACGCAGTTGTCGAATCTGACACTACCACACACCCGCATGCAAAGAATATAACACATACTCAACATTCTCACACTTGTTGTTTTCTTTGCATACATGGGTTCACAAGATTATATAGTCAACAATCCAGGGCAACAATGCCCATTGTTACTCTACACCAAGAGAACTTTTCTATGCTCACAGACTTTGTCAATGAATCTGCAACATTTTTCAAAGTGCCAACCTTTTATAGCAACACCTTCTTTTCTTCAACCATGTCTCTCACAAAGTGATACTTAACATCAATATGCGTTGTCTTCGAATGATAAACTGGGTTCTTTTCCAAGAAGATTGCACTCTCACTGTCACAATCTAATCTCACTGCTTCTTGTACCAACCCAATATCCGAACACAATCTCTGTAACCATACTACTTCCTTGCTTGCATGAGTGGTTGCCATGTATTCAACTTCTGTAGTTGAGAGTGCCACTACAACCTGTCTTTTTCTCATCCCACTGATTTCTCCTCCAAATAGGTGAAACACGTACCCACTTGTAGATCTAAATTTCGCTCATGGGCTAATTTTCCATGGTTTTTCCAAAAACGAGATTCACTATTTTAAAAATGATTCACCCAAATTCTATAGGATAAAATTATTTTACCTTAAAAATCGCCAAAATTTTATGAAAACTATATAAAATCCTTAGAAATTTGAATATTTTTACAAAAGTATCGCCAATCATTTATAGTTGGCATATGAAGGATTAGTAAGATTCGCCAAGGTTTCTACATTTGAAAATAAATTTCCATCCTTAAAATCATCTCTATCTGCGATCCAGATCTGCAGCCCAGTCTGCATCAACAAAGTCATGTATGTCCACCACTCTGTCCAATCCTGGTCTTCCTTGGTAGCACAATCCATAACTGGTAGTGCCATGAAGATACTTGAAGACCCTCTTTACTGTAGTCCAATGCTCCTTCCCTGGTTTTGACATATACCTGCTCAAAACTCCCACTGCATCTGCAATGTCTGATCTAGTACAAACCATTGCATACATCAAACTGCCAACTGCACTGGCATAAGGAACATGGGACATGTCCTTTTCTTCTTCCTGTGTCTTAGGACACTGATCTGCAGATAACTTTACACCTATAGGAATAGGAACCTTGATCGGTTAACTTCCATGCATATTAAACCTCTGCAATATCATCTCAACATATTTTCTCTGATTCAACTAGAGTTTTTCGTTTGCACGATGTCTTTTAATCTCCATTCCTAGAATGAAGTTAGCAGCATCGAGATCCTTCATGTCAAATTTAGAGGATAGCTGCGATTTCACCTCCTTGATAACATCCATGTTATTTCCTACCAATAACATGTCATCAACATACAACACTACATAAATGATGTGATTACCAACTTGCTTGGAATATACACAGTGATCAACCCTGCTTCTCACAAATCCTCGTCCAAGGATGTATGTGTCAAAATTTTGGTACCACATCCTAGGTGACTGCTTCAGACGATATAGTGACTTCTTTAGCTTATAGACCAGCGCTTTCTTTCCCTTCACGACAAAGCCTTTTGGTTGCTTCATGTAGATTTCTTCTTCCAGATCTCCATGTAGGAATGTTAGGTTGCTTCATGTAGATTTCTTCTTTCAGATCCCCATGTAGGAATGTTGTCTTCACATCCATCTGTTCCACTTCAAGATCAAAAGCAACAACAATAGATAAAAGAAATTTAATAGAAGTTAACTTAGCAACAGAAGAAAAAATCTCACTAAAGTCAATTCCCTTTACTTGGCAATAAAACTTTTGCTACTAACCGAGCTTTGTATTTCTCCACTTTTCCTTCTGCATTAAACTTCTTCTTAAACAACCATTTGCTACCAACAGATTTTCCTTTTCCGATGCCTCATTCTTATCCAAGGCATCCATTTCTTCAACCATGGCCTTCTTCCAGAGTTTACTATCCTCTAAATTCACTGTTTCCCTGACAGTTTTGGGATCATCATCAGTAATAGATAAAGCAAAATTAGAACGAAAATCAGGTGGAATATACCTTTCTGGTTGCCTTCTTTCCCTCACTGATCTCCTCAATACTGGGGTATGAGATTCTTATTTTTTTGCTTTGGTAGGAATTTTTATTTGGAAACATATTTTACCTCTCTAAACACAACATCTCGACTGTAAACAGTCTTCATAGTTTATGGGTTCCAAAGCTTGTAACTTTTCACACCATCTTTATAACCAATAAAGATACACTTTTCAACCTTTTTTTCCAGCTTACTCCTATTTTCCTTTGGAACGTGTACATAAGCATCACAACCAAACACTCTAAGATGTTCAAGAGAGGGTTTCTTTCCAGTCCATACCTCCTGTGGAGTTTTATCATCCAGCGCTGATGAGGGTGATCGATTGACCAAGAAACATGTTGTACCCACTATTTCTACCGAGAATTCTTGTCCTAACTCGACACCAATGAGAATGCTCCTTTCTTTTTCATCAATTTCATGTTCATTCTTTCTGCAACTCCATTCTGTTGAGGTGTGTATGGAGCAGTCTTCTTCCTTGCTATACCACACTTCTTACTGAATTCTTTGAATTCATTTTCACCGAATTCTCCACCATTATCTGTCCTCAATACTTTTATTTTCTTCTCTATCTGATTTTCTACTAGAGCCTTAAACTCTTTAAATTTATCAAATACCACAGATTTATTTCTAAGAAAATAAATCCATGTGTTCCTTGAGAAATCATCTATGAATGAAACATAATACACAGATTTAGCTAGTGATAGAACAGGCACAGGTTCAAACACATCACTATGTATCAACTCTAAGATCCCCTTTGCTTTTGTAGCACCAGATGGGAATATTACTCGATTATGTTTACCATATATGCAATGTTCACAGAAATCAAAATCCAGAGTGCAATTAGACATACCTTCAACCATACCTTTACCGTGTAGTGTTCGAGGGCCCTTTTCTCCCATATGCCCCAGTTTTTGATGCCACAACATGGTCTTCTTTCCAGGGACAGTATTGGTCTTGTCTTCTTTATTTCTCTTCTCGGGGACAACAGAACTGTTACACCCATTAGTATAAGTGCTTCCCAACAACTTGTACAGAGTTCCACACCGAACTCCCCTCATCAACACCATTTCCCCTCGTATCTTCTTGCAAGTGCCCTTTCCCAATACAGTGTCGACTCCTACATCATCTAACTTGCTTACAGATATTAGGCTCCTATCTAGTTTTGGAATGTGCAGAATCCCAGGGAGAGTTCTAATCCTTCCATTTTTTAGCAGCAACTTAACCCTTCCACGTCCCATAATTTTGGTTGTCGAGTCATCTCCGAGGAATATATCACCACCATCGTATTTTTCATATTCACAGAACCCCTCCCTATGAGGAGTCAAATGGTATGACACACATGAGTCAATCAACCATACATCACGGTCTCTGCATGTGTACCTGTAGATGCTAGGTAAACATCACGTCCTTCTTCAGTTGAGGTTTTTGCCTCTGTGGAAGAGGTACTATCAGATCCCTTTGGTTTATCAACCTTCTTAGACTTGCAATCATTTTTATAATGCCTCATTTTACCACACTTCCAACATTTCCTCAAAGATTTTCTTGGAGACTTAGATTTACTTATAGATTTAGATCTCCCCCCAAAAGACTTACCAAGATTTTTGTCTTGGGAACTACCTCTTACAAATAAAGCATTTGTGCTATGACCATCCATGTTTTTCCGCCTCATCTCTTTAGATAACAAGGATGCAAGTACATCCTCATACTTTAATGTAGATTGAGTGGTACTACCAATTGCTATAACCAGATTATCCCAAGAGTCTGGCAAAGAACATAACAAAGTAATACACTTATCTTCTTCTGCAATCATAATATTAACA
>ML785660.1:304886-345927 GCA_009831015.1 Picea engelmannii | reverse complement strand
CGAAACATATATATATATATATATATATATATATATATATATATATATATATATATATATAACATGCATATTTAATGAAATTTAATCAAACAATACAAAGTAATCGAAGAATTACTGCTAACATACATAATTAATGGAATTAACAGTAATTCATACATGCAACAGAATAGATGATAACATTTCAAGACACATACATGCATCACATATAAATTAAGAACATAATTAATACTTATCTTTTAAACTAGCGTAATTCCACCATGTGCAAATCTTCCACGAACCTCCCAGCCTTAGACCACGCTACTCATCACGCTCAGTAGTGGGTCACCCCCGAGTTGGGACTAAGCTCCAACAAAGGCAAGGGAATCCTAGACTAGGCTAAGGTTACATGAAAACTGCACAGTGCAACCGGAAGGATTCTCTCCAGGAAACTTCTTACGCCCAATACTCACAGACTCCCATTCCCCACATGCCTATTCCACTCGGGAGTATACACTTTCACAAACACAGTCCATCAGTTGCTTCACCTCCCTCTCTGGGTCTCGGTAACAAGCCGGATTAAGAATTCTCAGAGCTCCGTAGCTGGCGTTGGATTCTCTCTGGAAGAAAACCACTTCTCAACAGACTCTCTCACCTGGAGAGAGATGCTTACATGCCTGACAACCTACCTCTTCTACCATGGGCCTGACAACCTGCTTCTTCAACCAGTTTTATTCCAATTCCCGCAAGGTGAGGATAACAACAACAACAACAATTGGTTAATTCCACTCAGGAAAAACAGAAGGCAACAACCTAAAGACAGTTCAGGTATGGACACGAATCTGCAAGAGCGGATAGACTGGGCTCACAGGACACACAGGTGACACGCCTCAATCCATGGGTTTGCCATTGGTTTCAAGGTGCGTGACAAGGAATCAACGCAGAGGTCGAACACAGAGCTCAATGGAATTCACAGAGGATGTGTCGACTTCTCAGGAAAACATCATCGTTTTCTGGTTTCAGAGCTACATGAGGGTATGCAGAGATCAGACGTAGACGCACAACAGGACAAACAATGGATGCATGAATGGAGAACAAACCCACAACATGAGTTGACTCTTCCCCTTTAGCTGCATGCGCTCCCTTTTGCATACCTTGGAGCTGTATTCGTTGCCTTTTGCATACCTTGGAGCTGCATGCGTTCCCTTTTGCATACCTTGGAGCTGTATTCGTTGCCTCTCATAGGACTTAGGATAAAACCATGTCTTTCATGTAGCTTTGGAATAATAGTAAATTATTATTCTCAAGGACCCAAGCTCCTAAGCTTAGCCCCTCTTTCCAACCTTTCAGCCTCCTTTTCCTTACCCACTCTATGGAAGCTTAGTCCCCCATCACTCTTTCTTCGTGGTCAGTCTACACGTAGTGATGTTTAATCTTTATTAATGTTAGCATAACTACATATACAAAAACAGGCTCCTGGCCTTTAACACTTAGACACTCCAGCCTAATAAACACATAAGCCCACCAGCTTATCAATACTCGACTCACCAGCCTACAAAACATGTTTACAGTACATAGACATAATTAGGGCTCATCCTTGGGGTATTACAAATTCTCTAACTTATCCCATAGTTCCTTGGCTGTAGATTCTCCCGAGACATTCAACAACACCGAATCTGCCAGGTAGAGTCGAATAGTACTCCTTGCTCTTCTGTCCAATTTCTCCCAATATTTCTTCGACATACCAGTAGGTGGTGTACTAGTAGTTTGTGTACTAATAGGTTGTGTACCAGTCGATTGTGTGCCGATAGGCTACGTACCAGTAGGCTGTGTACCATGATCCAGAACGATCCATTGTTCTTTGTCTTTAAGAAGGTCTTCCATCTTGAGCGTTCATAACTCAAAGTTTTTACCGTTGAACTTTTCAATCTCAATTCTAGAAGAGCTCGACATTCCTTTTTCTACACTCGAATCACCACTGCAAAAGCTCCCACTAAACCCAGGTTTATCACAGACCCAAGATAAACTTGATCTATCAAGACCGAGTCAAACCCTCAGCAACAAAGGCGTTCCTCTGAAGCCAAAAACGAGCTCCGATACCACATGTAAGCTTTAAATTTGTGAAGTAAAGCAATGCATATAGATTCTTAAGCAAAATAAAAATTAATCAATGGCTCATACACATAGTACACAGAGATTTACGCTGGAAACCCTTAACCAGGAGAAAACCAGTCTTCCTTGGTGCCGCACCTTTCAACTCTTCATTGTATTAATTTCACCATTCACCATACAATATATACAATGTTTTAGGTATTTCGTAGCTACCAAAACCCTAATCTCTTAATACGGGATTATTTTTAGAAAATCGCTAAAAATAGAAAAATCCACTAAATTAGCAAAAACAACCCAATTTTATTTTTTGTGGTGCTGCCTCAAACCCTGTCGACTCCAGGCTATCGCCTAGATCCAAACGTTGCACGTAACCAGGGGGGGGCATACCTAGGGCCCCCTTGGGACCCCCCTAGGAAAGCGCCTGGCACACACGACACAACGAAGGAACGAAGCTGGGATTGTCAGACGCAGTTGTGGAATCTGACGTGCTCACACACAGACATACAAAGAATATAACACATACCCAACATTCACATTTGTTCTTCAATTGTTGTTGTAAATAAGGAAAGGAATAAAAAGTAAGATCCCCATTATTTAGTAATTAACTAATTAACGCATCTTGGAATAGAATGTATCTAATGACGATGCTTGCCCTACATTTTAGAATAAGAAACAAATTGCAAGCACCGCTATAACAGTCATTCAATACCCATTCAACTTCCTCATGAATGAGACAATGACATAGAATGGTATCAACTCCTTGTCTATAAAGGACATTGCCAATGAGGAGATAACTATAAGCCTGGTGACATATGCAACATTGATCATCACGTGAAAGGTGGGGACCCAACTTTTGTGTACACAAGTAAACAAACATATCGTTGTACCAAGGGTCGTCCGACGATATGGAATAAAGGTGCTCGTTGGGGAGGTCATCATTAAGAGGTGGATCTTTTGTGCCCATGGGGAGGTCACAAAGAAACCCAGTGAAGGATAAGGCTTTCTTACTCTTGGGAGTAGCAAACTAAAGATCAAACTCTTAGAGCATGATGATACAACCTGTGAACTTACCATTGATCATTTGTCCACTCATGAGGTATTGCATGGGATTTTAATTTGAAACCTTGGTATTTCTTAGCAGAATGTAATGACACATCTTTTTAACAGAAAAGACCACGAGTAAGGCTCACTTTTCATCCTTGTTATAATACAATGGTGGTCTTTACAGGTTCTTTCTAATTTAATAGATGATGTGCTCACGACCATCCTCCCCTTGCTAAACTAAGACCCTAGCAACTGCAAAGGGAGAGGTTTAAATGTAAAGGATAAAGTCCTTATCGAAGTTAGGAGGACTAATCAAAGGCGAAAAAGTGAGAGCACGCTTCAGTGCGTCAAAAGATTGTTGAGCTTGGTAATACCATATTAAGGGTATGTTTAAATGAAATAAGCACAAGAATCCATAGGAAGTGGTAGCGTAATTAGGAACAAACTGATGAAGAAAATTCATTTTACCTTAAAGACTTTGCAATTGGCACAATGTTCATGGCGGGGGAAGTTTAGAGATGGCCTGAACCTTTAAGGGATCCGTGGTTATAACTTGCTTGGAAACTATGAATCCCAGTGGGTAGCTCATTGGGACACAGAAGACACACTTGAGAGGGTTCAAGTGAATATTGTACTTTCGACACCGAAGGAAAACAACACGAAGGTGTTCTATGTGTTGTGACTGTTTCTTTGAACGAGCAGTGAGATCTTCAAGATATGCAAGGATGATATGAACAAGGTCATGGAAACAATAGGACATGGCATGATGTAAAATGTCTCTAGCATTCTTTAATCCAAAGGGCATAACGTGATAAGTGAAAGTACCCCATGGGGTGGTGAAGGCAATCTTATACTGATGTTGTGTATTAAATCGAATCTGATTCTACCCTGAGAATCCATCCATGAAGGAAAGGACCTCACGAATAACAAAAGCGTTGATGATTTTATTGGAAAAAGGGGTACCGACACGAATGGTGCCTTGCTTCTTGTCAAGGGGATAGGGTTAGATACCTAGGATGTTTACTCTATCAAATTAATGAAACCATATTTTTTTAAGCTTGTTGATCTCTGCCTTAAAAGCTAGAGCCTTAGGTGGATGTATTGGCCCTTTTTGTCGAATAGGGGAAGCATTTGTCAATGTGTCGATGCGATGTTCAACAATGTTTGGATCAAGTCCGAGAATTTCTTAATAAGACCATGAAAAAACATCATTAAACTCTTGGAACAAATCTTGATAGGCAACAATCTCTTCAAATTAATGAAACCATCTTATTTTAAGCTTGTCGATTTTTGCCTTAATAACCGAAGCCTTAGGTGGATGGATTGGCCTTTTTTGTCGAATAGGGGAAGCATCTAGCCATGTGTCGATGTGATGTTCAACAATGTTTGGATCAAGTCTGAGAATTTCATGAATAAGACCATGAAAAAACATCATGAAACTCTTGGAACAAAGCTTGATAGGCAACAACCTCTTCAGGGGAAAAGGAAGCTCCAAGAAGGATGTTGTCATTAATGTTGGGGTAAAAGAAATGTCCACTTTGAGGGTGGGAGAAATATTAGCCATGTTTCCTTGTTAAAAGGAATCTAGAGTAGGAATCGGGTTCTTGAACCAATCCACATGTCTTGGTGGAATGGAATCTTTTCTTTCTATGGAATGTTGATCTGTAGTATTGTTCGGATTGAATACATCCTTAGGCCAGAAGTAGGAATGAAGATACATGGCGTCCCAAGTTTATTCAGGAGAATTCAAGGCTTCTAGAATATCTTCTTCTGAGTTCAAAATATGGCTACTAGAGCCAAGGGTATCGAGTTCGACCGTGGAGGTGGTTGAAGAGGAAACAATGTTTAAGTTCAAACCCCTATCAACACCATAGGTGCACAAGGTATGACTCACATAGAAAACACCCATAGTTGATGATACTGGACACATGGAGGAAGGCTCCACCTATGGTGAGGTCAAGCGTACATAAACATATTATGGAGTGCTCATGTAAATGTCTGATGAAAACAAAGAGTTATAATAAGACAAAGAACCTACCGAAGTAGAAATGTAATAAATGTATATTGAGTCCACGATCTTGGTACAGGCAATAGGTGTTACAGGTGGCTTGGAATCAAGCTGGTGAATTGCCACAAGAGTAGACCAAAATGTAGGAAGTTCAGGCTTGGGGATGTGTGGATACTAAGTACAATTAGGTGTATAATTTAAAATTGTAGCTACTAGTCTGGGTAGGTGCGAAAAATGACCAAATGTGTGAAACAAGGCACAAGGATGATTGGTGCGCAATGAATTGTTACGCTTCTTTGCGGAATATAGAAGAGTTAGTTCCACCACGAAGATGAATTCATCTATAGCTTCTATGGATGGGTGAAGCCAGTCTCGAAATTATGGGAGAATAGGGCACTGTGGTGAGGTCGGTGACGTTGCAAAGAGAACAAGGAGGTACAACCCAAGTGGGGGTGGTGGTCGGAGTGGCCATGGATGTCCAAAAGTACTAGTACCCCAGTATTTTGTCTTTGCCCCCAACATTCCCGCCCTTACTAGGTTTAGTATGCACGATGGGTTCTTGAGTTGGCCCCAAGGTTGTCGATGGTGAAACACTCGAAGGTTGAACAATAGTAAAGACTAAGTGAAGGGAAGGCCCCAAAGGCAATGGAGGGGTGGGAGGGTCAATGTACCAAACAAGTATCCCAAGGGTTAGTACGGAAAGAATCGATGTGGCCATAACATGGGTCCCAACCACGTAGGGTGGGGGAAAGGAGGGGGATCTGCATAATGGGAGATCTAGGGTATGTGTTCCCTCTTGATGATGGCACAAAGAACGAGGGAGCAATGAGATCTTCTGAAGACTGAGACATGTGGACTCAGTACTAGATGGTGCACCCACTAATAGAGGTGAAGTGGCCAATGTCTTATTAGAATACATCACCGTACACATGAGGAATGACCCAGGTTGCAATATGTGAGGTGGTGGGCCATGGTATATCCGAAGTAAGGTGGGGTATTTGAAGATGCCAGGGCCCACTTTAGTATACGATGAGATGGGTTGACTTCACCCAAGGGTAGGCAAGACATTGTTTGGATTCAATTGAGGCTTGAGATTGTAATATATAAGTTGGTCCAATGTAATAATCTTCTTGTTGTGGGGGAATCTCATCATATGAAAAACCGATGAGGCATTCACCTTCATGGCATACATCAATCACAACAGATTTCCCATCTTATTCGATGGGAACATTTTGGTAAAGTTCTTCGGGTTGTGAAGGATGACCATCATAAGCCGATCATAAGCACGAAGGGTGATTGTTGATGGCACTAGCTTGGGGATCCTTAATTATTTCATACATTCATAGACATGACGCACATGGAGGCACATTCATCGATGATACACTGGTAACTATGAGGTTATTAATGGTAATCGGGATCTGAAATGCAACAGATGTGGAAGGTGCAACTCTACCTTATTTAAGTTGAATGTGATCGACCTAGTTTCTGAAGGGTTGACAGCACCCAAAGCTGATAGTAAGGCCTTTCGTTAGGAAGGACAAGTCTGAAGGACCTCTAAGGATAACATGGCCCAATACTATAGTGATGAGTAGCCCTCACATGTGGGTTATGAGCAATGAAACATAAAGGTGGCTTTGGTACTTTAGGGGTAGTATCAACATTAGGTCGTGAAATCTGCAGGGTAACACTACTATAGGGTGGAACGTTATTATTTCCGGTTGGCATAAGCAGTGGAGGCATTCCGTACTATCAGCTACGAGTCTGAAGCTTAACTTCCACAAAGTTCATGTAAATGTTTATTGTGCTCTAAATACACTATATAAAATGTGGACGTAAGCCCTTGACTTTACCTTGATACTAGGTCTCAACGATCCCATAGTTCAATAGTGGATTTCATGGTGGAGATAGTGGAATTCATGGTTGTTTCGTAGTCCCGAATAAGAGACAAAATATATAGGCTACATAATCAACAAAGCAAAAGGGTTCCTAGTCCCAAGCTAAGAGCTACTTTAATTGTTCCCCTTTGTTACCGAAATCCGAGTTTCAAGGCCATCGCGCAGAAAGAATAAGCCCTATGTAACTAGGTTCAAATGGTAAAAGTAATGTTTATACTACTGATAAGCTTTGATTACTGATATAGATATACTATCATGCATTCATAGTACATGTGATATAAGGGCTTTATGAATCCAAGCATCTAGCATATCATGTAAACTATAAGGGATATCAATTACGTAAGATTGATAGTTGTAACCATTGTCTTGAACACATTATGATATGGGTGTAAATAAAATACAGAATACAAGTAGATCATATCAGTATAACTAACAGATCAGCAATATCTAATCCATATCAATAACAAGAAGTTGTGTTCAATAGGAGATAAGTGATCTAGTTCATTAGAAGCAATCATGTATCTGTAATCATTATCTTGATAAATCTCACACTTCCTCTTTGTTATGATTGCTCTAGTAACATACTTGGTTAAGCTATATAACCCTGTATAGTATGGAGCTTACATGATACTACGACAATAAGGTTGATTTGATTATGACCCTTATGTAAACTCATATACGTGCTATTTCCCTAATATAGAGAAAACTGAACAGTGTATTTTCTAATCGATGGATAGGGTTAACCTTATTTACCTAGGATATTGGTATGAGAAAGAATTGGTCATATACCTCATAAGCTACTTATGAGAAAGAGCTGGTCATATACCTCATAAGATACTAATAAGTGATATCCCTTATTTCTATAATGTCAAAGCTCAACCCATGATGTATCTATGCTCATTCACCAACCTCTATCTGGTACTTGAATTAAGATTGATGAATAAGGCATAGTTAACACTATTGTAATACCTCGTATATAAAATACGTTATATAGAGGTTTTAGTAATGAAATAGAATAGAGTATGTTCCCTATGTGATAGATTATGGAAACAACATACATGCTTATACCATACGACATAGTTATGCTAATCACTTCATATCACATATCAAGTTATAGTATCTACGCTATACTATAGTTACAGATACAGATAAGAAAGGTGAAATTCGTATAAGCTCTTACATACTGACATATTGCTAGTACCCATTCATTAGAGATAATATATGGGATTAGTATTAATTATGATAGCTATGATGCCAATTTGACCAAGTTCCAAGATTTGATTCCTAAATGAACTTAGAACATAGGTGATTACAGGGAAGCATGTGGCGTGGATAATTGAATGGCAGCATATCACACATAGGTATGGTATTCAATCAGTAAGAGTACATATCACTGGCAGCACCTTTTGTGATGGAATCGTAGGTAATGACCAGTACTTCCCTAATATATAAGTTGTAATATGAACAAAAGTAACATGACCTTATAACACAAGGGCTCTGATTAAGTTTGATATACTATTCAATGAGGTCATGAGTCTAAGCTTATCAGATACTACATGTTTAGTAAAGTATCATCATCTTTAAACACATAGGTATTACCATAATAATAACAATTTATTAGTTATGATTGATAACACCATTTCACAGGTTATGGAAACTAGTATGATTACAGTAATAAATACATAAATTAAAGTATCATCATCTTTAAACACATAGGTATTCCCATAATAATAACAACTTACTAGTTATGATTGATAACACCATTTCACAGGTTATGGAAACTAGTATGATTACAGTAATAAGTACATAAATTGAAGGACTTATTCTTGATATGATTTAACAATATGGAAAATTGATTACCATACCTCTCCATCAGTGCACATTTAGACTATAAAACCCTATCTTTTGTTTTGGATAAGAAGGTACCTTACACACTGCCCACACTACCTCCTATGCCCTCCCTCCCGCCAAATGTTTATCCAGACTTTGCCTTCAAAGAAAAAAATATTGACTTTTGACTTATGTTGGTTAATGTAATGCCAAACACTGTTCCTGCATACATGAATTGAAGGGCTTATTGTTGATATGGTCTAACAATATGGAAAATTGATTACCATACCTTTGCCATCAGTGCACATTTAGACTAGAAAACCCTATCTTTTGTTGTGGATAAGAAACTACCTTACACACTGCCCAGTGCACATTTAGACTAAAAAACCCTATCTTTTGTTGTGGATAAGAAGGTACCTTACACACGGCCTCCTCTGCCCTCCCTCCCTCGATCCCTCCCCTAAAAAAAATGGTTAATTGAGCCCCCTTCTTCCCACACAACATGTATACCTCTAGTTTAATTTTAAAACCTTCTTAATACCATCCAACATATATACCTCTAGTTTAATTTAAAAACCTTCTCAACCTTCTTAATACCCTCCAATATAGTGAATTACCTTTTATCTATTTTTAATACCCCTAGTATGCACCCACATGATGTGATATTGGTTTGTCGGTTAATCTTCCTTGACTGATAACCTTTTTGAAGGTTTGATATAACATTCTTGCCAAAGCTTTAGCCTTGCAGGTTCATTTCCTCTTTCCACAAATTTTTAGTCTAGAGAAAACGTGTTTTAATTAAAGGCCACTTTATCTTGAATAATGTTGTTGTCATTTCAGAATGTATGGACTGGGATAGACACTTGAGCCTGAAATCCCTTTCCATTAATCCTTACTTTGGGAAAGCTTATGATCGTGTGGAGTTACGTTTCATTCTAGCAATTTTGACTGGGTTTTGGTCAATATTTCCTTTGAGCAATAAAGACTTATTTTCATGTACATCTTATTGTCTTTTTATAAGTTGAGTCAATTTAGAGAAGGTTGGCTTATTTAATTCAATTAGACATGGATTCCCTCTATCACTAGCATTGCACATTATGGAAATTGAGGTCGTGTTTTAATTAAAGGCCACTTTATCTTGAATAATGTTGTTGTCATTTCAGAATGTATGGAATGGGATCGACACTTGCCTGAAATCCCTTTCCATTAATCCTTACTTTGGCAAATCTTATGATCGTGTGGAATTACGTTTCATTCTAGCAAATTTTGACTGGTTTTGGTCAATATTTCCTTTGAGCAATAAAGACTTATCTTCATGTGCGTCTTATTGTCTTTTTATAAGTGGAGTCAATTTAGAGAAGGTTGGCTTATTCAATTCAATTAGACATGGATTCCCTCTATCACTAGCATTGTACATTATGGAAATTGAGGTCCTAGGCTATATGCTTCACCACAGAACTTCATTAAGGGTATCTCCCTCATGGAGCATAATGTTGTCTAACTTATTAAAGGCCATTTCATAGATGACGCATTTTTGAACGATTAGGAATGTCATAAGAGTTTGTGTCATTTTTGAACGATTAGGAATGTTATAAGAGTTTGTGTATGTATCTTTAATGGAATCCATTCATATTTTTGACATGGCCTTGTGCTCCAAGTTATCGGTGCTTAAAATGTAGTGTTACTAACTTTTCTATGTGACCTTCCTATTTGGCTTACCAATATGGGATGAACTTGTTTATAACATGGCCAAGTTTTTAAGTTCTTGGTATCCTCTTCTCCTTTTATAGTTCCTTATAAATTCTCTAGGAGGTGTTTTTACAACGAATTTCCAAAGAAGTTGATAAATGGATTTTTAAGCCTAAGTCATTGGAAACTAGGAACTAGGTTTTTAGGTTTTCTCTGGGAGTTGTTTTTACAAGGAATTTCCAAAGAAGTTGATAAATGGATTTTATTTTTAAGCCTAAGTCATTGGAAACTAGGTTTTTAGGTTTTTTGGGGAAGGTGTTTTTACAATGAATTTCCAAAGAAGTTGATAAATGAATTTTTAAGCCTAAGTCATTGGAAACTAGGATTTTGGGTTTTCTCTAACATCTTATTCACTGCCCTAGTTTATTACTAATATTACTAGGTCCCATCCAAGACGACCTTTCAAAAGATGGAGAAAATCCTTCAAGATTTTCTCCAGGATTACATGTAGGGAACACAGGTTTTCATCATGTTAAAAGACAACCGTGTTACACTCACAAAGACTAACGAGTTAAAGGTATGGCTAAATCCTTTAGATAGGTTTGGGCCTTATGCATGAAGTGGGTTATACAAATATTGGAGGGCAATGAAAATGGAAAGTCTCATAGCAAAGTTATATCTCTATGGGGACCTATTATGTGAATGAGGTTGGGAGAATGTTAACCTTTAAACACTCATTTTAAATCCTTCCAAGATCAAAATCTAGAGAGAATTTGCAACATGGCGACTTTGAAAATCTTATGAAGCCATTAAGCATTCGCTTACCTGCAAAAGAAGCTCTATATGAATTAACATGTCCTTTAATGAGCTTTCCAAATGGTGAACATGGAGACTTTGAAAATCTTAGGAAGTCATTAAGCATTGTCTTACCTGCAAAAGAAGCTCTATTTGAATTAACATGTCCTTTAATGAGCATTGCAAATGGTGGTAGCCCCTTGTGCAATTCAATGATAAATTATTGACATATATTGCTTGGGTTTTGTCCAATTTAATCTTTTCAAGAAAGGTATTGTTAATGATAAATGATTGACATAGATTGTTTGGGTTTTGGCCAATTTAATCTTTTCAAGAAAGGCATTGATAAGGATGGGGATTTCTTGGGTTTTGGCCAATTTAATCTTTTCAAGAAACGCGTTGTTAAGGATGGGGATTTGTTTGATGTCAAGACTCATGAATGGAAGCATCAACCAAAGTTAAAAACATAGTTTTGGCCCAATTTCACTAAGAAGATCATCATTATTGAGAGGTTCAAAGAACTTATTATAGATAATCTATTTATTAAGATTGCCTTTCCTTCTCTAGCTACATGGTGGAGATGTTGGAGGTGGAATTATACAAAGGGATTCAAGAAGTATAATGTTGGAGGTGGAATTATACAAAGGGATTCAAGAAGTATAGGCCAATTGATGGGTATCAGTGGTTGAGTTCCCAATTGATGTGGAATTATACAAAGGGATTCAAGAAGTATAGGCCAATTGATGGGTATCAGTGGTTGAGTTCCCAATTGATGTGGAATTATACAAAAGGATTCAAGAAGTATAGGCCAATTGATGGGTATCGGTGGTTGAGTAACCAATTGATGTCAAATGTTCGAGTCAATAAGGTTTGGAGGCTTCCTTCTAAGAGGACCACTAGGTTATTTTAGTTTTAATACTCATAGAAATCATGAGTTGAAGAAAGTGTTTTTTTTCCTTTTCCTTGATTTTGGGTGACTTTCCCCTCAACAACCTAAGTTCCATTTTTCGTCATAAAGATGAAATATCCGTCATAAACATGAAATAGTAAAACACATGCTTTGGTTGTGTCCTTTTTCAATGTTAATTTGGGAATGGGCTTCAAACATTTTTTGTTAGCTTCTCCCTGCCTTTATCACTTGGAAGTCTCCCCTCTTTAGTGAAAGCCTACTACGAGTCATTGAGGTTCACGAAAAATGACAACTCGTTAGAATAGAGCTCTATATGGAAAAACGAGAAATGATTGTATATTTAAAAATGCTTTTTTTTCAAGTTTACTTAATTTGATGGGGCTCTAATTTGTGTAGGCTTCCACCTACAAATTTAGATATAAGTTGATAAATAAGACCTAAAGTTTTTCATAGTTTTTCTAGCCATGCACATATAGTTCCTTTTAATAATGTGTAAAGGAAACATCATATTTATAAAAATGTGTTTCTAATTCTATTTCTTTGTCTATGGTCCATCAATGATCTCTAATTAAATCCAAAAATGTGTTTCTAATTATATTTCTTCATCTATGGCCCATCAATGATCTTTAATTAAATCCACCATAATAGAATTGTAAGACCATAACTACTTGTTTAGAGAAATATTATTTAATGCAATAAATCCAAAACTGTGTTTCAAATTATATTTCTTCATCTATGGCCCATCAATGATCTTTAATTAAATCCACCATAATAGAATGAATTGTAAGACCATAACTACTTGTTCAGAGAAATATTATTTAATTCAAATTCTTGAAGCACATACAAATGCATATGCAAATTCTTGAAGTACATACAAATGTATACAAATTCTATTCAAGTAATATCATGCCTTCCTTACTTGAATCACATTACTCCACTCCAACAACTATGTCAACATGGGAAACTTTCATTCACATCCATATGACTTCCTTACTTCAATCACATTACTCCATACCCTCCAACAACTATGTCAACATGGGAAACTTTCATTCACATCCATATTACTTTCTTACTTGAATCACATTGCTCCATACCCTCCAACAACTATGTCAACATGGGAAACTTTCATTCACAACCATGGATGACATGACATCATGCTTGAACAAACTTTATTGTTTAATGTTTACAATTTTAATGTTATTAAGAGAAATATTATTTAATGCAAATTCTTGAAGCACATACAAATGCATACAAAGTCTATTCAAGTAATATCATGACTTCCTTACTTGAATCACATTACTCCATACCCTCCAACAACTGTCCCTCCAACAACTATGTCAACATGAGAAACTTTCATTCACAACCATGGATGACAACAATTATAACAACTAAGAATTACAACAATTATATTTAGCATAGTAGATGATAGGAATATTGGCATTAGCATAGTGGCATTAACATAGTGGCAATAGGTTCTAAGTTCTAGACTGGTAGGAAGAGAATTTTCATTTTCAAGATCGATATCCTCCAACATCTAATGTCTTTTTCCTTTAACTTTAACTTTGCATGGACTAAATTTGTAAACATTCTATGATTATGATTAGAGGCGGTTGATTGGGAGTCTTTGCTCAAGTTTATAATCATATTCCTTAGCATACTGCACTCACCTCCAACTCATCAATTTTTTGTTTTTGATGGACAAAGGTATTCATAAGTATTGCAACTTAGGAAGTGCATTGATGTTCAATCTCATATATCTTGAAGGTCACATAGAATATAGAGGTTTTGTTGAGCTGTATTGAGTTCCAACAACTATGTCAACATGGGAAACTTTCATTCACATCTATATGACTTCCTTACTCGAATCACATTACTCCATACCCTCCAACAAGTATGTCAACATGGGAAACTTTCATTCACATCCATATTACTTCCTTACTTGAATCACATTGCTCCATACCCTCCAACAACTATGTCAACATGGGAAACTTTCATTCACAACCATGGATGACATGACATCATGCTTGAACAAACTTTATTGTTTAATGTTACAATTTTAATGTTATTAATAGAATTTATTTCACTGAAATAGGAAAATGAAAACTGAAACTTTTGCTTAATTGTTTGCTAACCTTCCAATATCTCAAGCAAATGAATTCTAGACATTTCCGAGATTCAAAATGATCCTCTACTACCCTTCAAGTTTACATTTTATTAATCTATAAATGTTACATAGCTTTCTATCTCATTTAACACAATTCAATAATTTAAAAGAATTTAATATTTAAAGTAAGCACAATCATAATCATTTAAGGCACCACTTAATGATAATTAGTATTTATCATTAATATTTAATGATAATTAATTTTTGAATGTTACAATCCTCGCTTGCAATCAAAAACACATTTGGATGTTAAACACGATAATTTGTTAATTTAAAAATTTGTAATAATATTATATATTATAAAACTCACCTATATTTTCAAAAGACTATGCCATCCACTATCTGCAGTTCAAATATAGCCGTTGACTATTATGATCCCTCCTTATGGCATGGTGTCGAATTTAAACAAAGAATGGAATATATATATATATAAAACAATGAATGTTGTCATTGTTGATGATGATGCAAGTGGGAGTTTGATTAACTTGATCATTTAAATAATTTAACAATAATATGAAATTTAAATAATTAACAGAGAATTTGGAGATAATATGAAATCCTGATTATTTAGATAATTTAATAATAAAAGTGATCCAAACGGCTAGGAAAGGATTTGGCTGGCCGTTGGTTAAAAAAGCTAGCAGGCATCTTTATATAATTTTATGTATTTCAATTTTCATTCATCTCATCATTCTCTTCTCTAATTCTCCAATCCATCCATGTCGTAGTGAGTCTGTCTGTATGTTATTTTATTTTGAAGTTAATGAGGTTTTTCTGTGAGTATTTTGTGTATGGATGTTGTATTTGTGTGTGGTTGTAATGGGTTGGTCCATTTTGCTATTTTATTTATTGATTAATGTTCTGTTGATAGGTTCTTTTTGCATCTGTTGTTAGGTTAATGTTGTGTTATTAGGTTTGTATGCATTTGTGTCAGTTCACTGTTAAGGCCAATTATGGATGAAGAAGAAGAGAACGAAATCCAGAAGCTGCTAGCTAATTAATTTTCTGTTCGAAATGAATCGATCAATTAACAACTGGGAGACATCGATTCCATTCAATTGCAGGTACGGTCTAGCCGATATTGGTTTTCACAAGTAATTAAATCTTGATTTGGTGCGGTCCTGCTATGTAGTTTCACTTCTCTGATTTTTGTGTTTTAACCTTTTTACCATTGCTAGCGTGCAAAGGGCATTACTCATCCTTGGCTTCCTCTTTTTAAGAAAGAAAATATGTTTCCATGAGTTTTAAGAAGAATCTTTTAATAAAAGTTGTTGATCTTTGTATTGATTTATTTTGGTTGCAGGGTGAAGAACAAATAATCACAAATATTTTTTTGTAATTGTGGACAAAACCGACCTAAGAATGATCGTGAACAAAAACCAACCTAAGAATGGTAGATTTAGTTTTTTATGTTAAGGTTTTTTTCCTTCTCTGTGTGCTCTTTGCTCTTTCACATAGATAGAAGAAGAGTAATTTTCTTGTTGGATACACAAAGTGTTGGTGGCCGTGGTAGAGTACCATTTTATATCCGAGGAGCTATATATATAAATGTGAGTACTGTGACTGTTAAATCTGCATAAGGTACGAAAAGTTTAGTCTCAGAGATTTTTAATTAGGGTTAAAGTTTTAATCTGCATAAGGTACGAAAATTTTAGTCGCAGAGGTTTTTAATTACTGTTGAAGTTTTAAAAGGATAACGATAGACTGTATGGAACTTTCGAGTTTTGGATAGAAATGAAAAATTCTTTGAAAATTATGTAATAATATGTCATTTGGATAATTTGGTTGGCATATTTTTTCTAGTGACACTTCATGAAACTTTCTGGGTGGGGTCCAAAGAGTCTGTGAAAGTATATTTTTTTTTTTTTTTTTTTAAATAGAAATTTAAATAATAGTTTTAGGCTAAGAGAACTTATTCATTCCAGAGTTTTAATAGAATTGAATAAAAAAAAATTTAATTAGTTGGTAGAAAGTTAAATAATCTATTTTCACAGTAAATAAAAAAATATAGATGGGTGAGAACTTATTCTTTCCAAATTTTCAATAAAAAGCTATAAAGATAATTTTAAATAATTTTTTTCTTCTTATTTTTTAGTTGAAGCTTAAACAATCAACTTTTAATAAAGAGAATGAATTAGGAAGAAAACTTGTTATTTTCAAAAAAATAATATAATCTTTTTTTAGTTTTGGAGTCTAAATTTTCTTTCCAAATTTTCAATAAAAAGTTATAAAGATAATTTTAAATAATCTTTTTCTTCTTCAGTTTTTAGGTGAAGTTTAAACAATCAACTTTAAGTAAAGAAAATGAATTAGGAAGAAAACCTGTTATTTTCAGATTTTCAAAAAAATTAAATAATCTTTTTTTTTTTTAAGTTTTGGAGTCTAAATTTAAATAATCAACAGTTTTTTTCAAATTTTCAATAAAAAAGTATAAAGATAATTTTAAATAATCTTTTTTTTCTTCAGTTTTTAGGTGAAGTTTAAACAATCAACTTTAGATAAAGAAAATGAATTAGAAAGAAAACCTGTTATTTTCAGATTTAAAAAAAAATTAAATATATATATTTTTTTAGTTCAGGAGTCTAAATTTAAATAATCAACAGAGCTTATTCTTTCCAAATTTCCCATTAAAATTAAATAATCTTTTCTCTCATCAGTTTTCAGTTTTCAAGAAGTAGAAATATAAATAATTAGTTTTTAAAGTAAAGAAACCTATCTTTTCCAGATTTCTAATAATCCTTTTCCATTTTCAAGAAAGTTTAAATAATCACTTTCAAGAAAATAAAAAACCTAGTCTTACAGAGTTTAAATAATCGGCTTTAAAGAAAATAACCAACCTATTCTTTCAGAGTTCAAACAATCAGCGTCAAATAAAATAAAGAACCTATTCCTCCAGCGTTCCAATAGATATTTTTTATTTATTTTTAGTTTGAGACTATAAATTTAAACAATCAACTTTACGCAAAGAAAATGGATAAGAAGAAAATCTGTTCATTCCAGATTTTCAAAAAAAATAAATAATGTTTTTCTTTTCAATTTTGGAGTCTCTTTCAAATTTCTCATAAAAAATTATTAAGTAGAAGTTTAAATAATCAATTTTAAACAAAGAAAATAAATAAAAAATTATTAAGTAGAAGTTTAAATAATCAACTTTAAACAAAGAAAATAAATAAAAAATTATTAAGTAGAAATTTAAATAATCAGCGTTAAACAAAGAAAATAAATCGGTAGTGGAGAGAACCTCTATTTTTCAGTTTTTTTAATGATTCTTTTCAATTTTCGAGAAAATTTAAATATTCCGCTTCCAAGAAAATAAAGAACCTAAGAAAATAAAGAACCTATTCTTCCAGAGTTCAAATAATCGGTTTTTTTTCTTCTTTTCAGTTTTGGAATATATATTTAAATAGATCGTTGAAAAAACCTAATCTTTCCAGGTTAGATTGGTAATTTAAATAATCTGTGTAAAGCCAAGAAATAATTTCAGTTTTTAAGAAAATAGATTGGTGATTGAACTGATTTCCAATGAAAATTTAAATAATTTGTGTAAAGCCAAGAAATAATGTCGGTAAGAAAGCCTATCCTTTCCAGGAGGAAATATATCAGGTCTGCGAAAGGAAGAGAAGTTTGAGAAGAGTAGAATGACTTTTGTAGAGTTGTGTTGTGAGTATCTCAGAGAATCACTTGATTCGATCGTTGGAGCCTGGAGGAACTTCAGTGCCGATAAGCTTTCTGTTTTGAAAGGTTTATTTTATTACATCACCCTCAAATCTTTTTTACCCTCTTGAAATCCTGTTTATGGACTAGTCGATGTGATTTTGTGGACTTGGAGAGGTGATTTTTTGTTTTTCTTTCTGTATGTTCGAAGCAGGAAGCAGTATAGAGTAAACATTAAAATATTGAATATTTTTATGAGTATTTATAGTGTGATCGAAGCAGTTTAGAGTAAACTTTAAATATTTTTATGAGTATTTATAGTGTGATAGAGTAAACTTTAAATATTTTTATGAGTATTTATAGTGTGATAGAGTAAACATTAAATATTTTTATGAGTATTTATAGAGTATGTCAAATAATGTAGATAGTAATTGCTTAATTTTTATTAATATAATATGATTAAATTGTTAAATAAGTTGGATTGTTATTTCCTAAAAAAATTAAAAATAAAATGTATAACGAATATTAAATAGTTTTATATTATTTATTAAACAGTTTTATATTATTTATTAGATATATAAAAAATATAGAAATTTGTAATATAATATTATTAAAATATAGAAAAAAAGTTATTAATATTTTAAAATGTTAAAAAAATTATTTAATTTTTATTTTTAAAATTTTTCATTTTTAATAATATCATATTTAAATAAATTATCATTGTAAATGATTATGTTTGTCATATTTTTTATTATAATATTATTGATAATTACAATTTATTTAATGGAGCAAGTTTATATTTGTAAATGAGTTTAACATGTTTCCCTCCCTACCTCCCTATCCCATGTATATTCTTTGTCCACTTGTTAATTTATTCCTTATTTAATTACTTAATACACATGAAATTAAAATGAATATATATTAATATCATTATTTATATAATTATATTTTTGATGTTAGATATTTTTTATTACAATATTATTGATAACTGCAATTTATTTAATGATGTAGTAAGTTCATAAATAAATGAGTTAATAACATGTTAACTAGAATTTATTTGTGTCAATGATCATCAGGTTTCAATTTTCACTCATCACATATCTACTCTTTGGCTACATTTAATTAATTAATAAACACAAATTAAAAGGAATATATATTAATATCATTATTTATATCTCTTTGGATTTAGATTTATATCATCTAATTATATTTTATGTTAAATATTTTTTATTAATTATTTTTTGTGTTAAATGTTTTTTATTACAATATTATTGACAACTACAATTTATTTGAGGATGGAGTAAGTTGATAAGTAAATGAGTTTAAGGATTTCAAGAGAGTATAAGTTGATAAGTAACTACAACTTATACTCTCTTGAGATCTTTTTTATGGACTGGTCGAGGTGGTCGAGGTGATCTTGTGAACTCAGAGGTGATTTTTCTGTATGATGTGATCAAGCATTATAGAGTAAACATTAAAACATTGAACATTTTTATAAGTATTTATAGTCTGATCAAAACAATGTAGAGTAAACATTAAATATTTTTATGAGTATTTATAGGGTATATTGTAGATAGTAATTATTTAATTTTCATTAATATAATATGATTAAAATATTAAAAAAATTAGGTTATTACTATTAAAAAATTAAAAATAAAATCAAAATCAAATGTATAATGAATATTAAACAATTTTATATTAAATGTATAATGAATATTAAACAGTTTTATATTATTTATTAGATATATAAAAAAATATAAAAATTTATAATATAATATTATTAAAATAAAATAAAAATCAAATATATAATGAATATTAAACAGTTTTATATTATTTATTAGATATATTAAAAATATCAAAATCAAATGTATAATGAATATTAAATAGTTTTATATTATTTATTAGATATATAAAA
This sequence comes from Picea engelmannii, assembly GCA_009831015.1. Classification (NCBI taxonomy): domain Eukaryota; kingdom Viridiplantae; phylum Streptophyta; class Pinopsida; order Pinales; family Pinaceae; genus Picea; species Picea engelmannii. The sequence goes on along the minus strand of ML785660.1, from coordinate 325,935 downwards.
AATATAGAAATTTATAATATAATATTATTACTAGCACAACCACATTATTGTGGTTGATCAACGTCGAAAGGTTGATAAGATGAAAATAATCCTTAAAAGAATATATCAAATTTTATTATTGATTAACAAATAAACGGTTGAGCTTCATTTATCTGGTGTTTAATATTTTAATTTATGTTAATCACTTACGTGGCAATCAGTTAGCTATCAAAGTAATTTTTAAATATGATTAGGTAAATGCAAAAAAGTAAACACGTCTTTATAATAGCTAGGAAGTTAATGATTGAACTCACAACCATTTATTTTGTGTGACTACTAAAAATATTCCAGGCATATTTAATCCTGTCCATAGAAAACTTATTAAGCACTAAACCCCTATTAAATATGCCCATTGTCAATAGGTGTACTCTTTCGGCTTAAAAATATAGGAAAAAAAAAAGTTAAAATAAAATCATAATCAAATATATAATAAATATTAAAGTTTTATATTATTTATTAGATATATAAAAAATATAGAAATTTGTAGTATAATATTATAATAATAATAATCTATTTTTAAGGTCACGGCCAAGCCAACACACTAAATTGGTGTATGGGACTCTCTTGTTTGTGGGACAAGGGACCCCCCTCCGCCCAGCGATTTGACTGGTAAAGTCTACGAAGGTATACATACCCTACCCCCCTCTGGATTTGAACGTGTGACCTCTTAAGAGGAAACACATGTTCTTAACCATTAGGCCCACTCAAGCTGTAATTAAAATATAGAAAAAAAGTTATTAATATTTAAAATGTTAAAAAAATAATTATTTTTTATTTTTAATAATACCATATTTAAATAAATTATCAATTATAAGTGATTATATTTATGTCATATCTTTTATTATAATATTATTGATAATTACAATTTATTTAATAGAGTAAATTTATATTTGTAAATGAGTTTAACATGTTCCCCACCCCACTCTACCTCATGTACATTAAGTGATTATATTTATGTCATATCTTTTATTATAATATTATTGATAATGGAGCAAATTCATATTTGTAAATGAGTTTAACATGTTCCCCACCCTACTCTACCCCATGTACATTTTTTGTCCACCTATTAACTTATTCTTTATTTAATTACTTAATACACATTAAATTAAAATGAATTTACATAAAAGTTTGTATCGGGAGCGCGACCTAGCGCGTGAAGAGCACAACACAGCGAGCAGGGGTTCTCTACCCATGGACGCTGGTGGGGGCGTCGTCCCCACCCCATCCCCTTTGCCAGAGTTCGATGCCTTCATGAAGCTCGTTGCCGAAGCTTCCAAGAGACCGCCATCAGCAGCAAAACAGAAATTCGTAAATAAACTTTAATGCATCCCAAGCGTTGAATTGCCTCTAGAAGAAACTTGCAGATCGACAATCAATCTAGCAGACAAAGGTCTTATTGGGCAATTTACCGGACTCTGGCCCTCTTCCAAATCCGTTGAAGCTTGGGTGCAGAGGAACTGTAGCCCACTCATCTCAGAAGGAATAAAGAGTCATTTTGTAAGGAAAGGATACTTTGTATTCGTCTTCGAAAACCCTGAGGACAAAAACCTCATTTTCATAAACGACCCATACTTCATGGGGCCACAAGGGTTATATCTGAACAAATGGACCCCGGATTTCGATCCATCTCAGGATGTGCCATCCGTCGTTCCAGTGTGGGTTCGTTTACCTCATCTCCCTTTACACTGTTGGAATAAAAAATCATTGCATGCAATCGACAATACGCTCGGAAGGTACATTGACCAAGCAGGGAGAAAAGACCAGTATTCATGCGCACGGATCTGTGTGGAGGTCGATCTGGAAGTGGGATTACCAGAGGCAATCAAACTAACTGTTGTAGATTGGATGCATATTTAGGAGTTAGATTATGAGCAGCTACCCTTCAAATGCCGACACTGCCACGACTATGGCCACTTTGCAAGACACTGCAAAAAAAAGAATGCAGAGGAGAGTGAGAATGCGAAAGCAAATCAGTGGATCACATTTCAGAAAACAGGGACAGCAAAATCTAGAAGCAAAGGAACAACGAAGAATTGCAACCCGGGCAACTGGGGCAAGAGAAAATCGACGGGAGCTCCAATCCCATGCTGCAATCAGGACCTCAAATAGAAGAGCCCAATAAGGACATAGAAGAACCAAAAACAATTATGGACAGCAGGGAACAATCAAACCCCCCCCCCAAATGGGAAAGACACAGGGGAATAAGGGCAAATGACAGGAACCTTGGAAGTAGCACTCTTTCCCTCATACGCTAACATAGCCAGAAAGAAAGTATTAGAATCACCAAGATCCTCGGAGGATGAGATCTTAGAAAGGCCAGCCAAAAGAGCAGGAAGGAAGTCCCGCAGAGAAGCAAGGGAGGAAGAGGCAGAAAGACAAAAGACCCAAGGAAGCCAACCTACCATAGAAATGTCAATCGCCAGAAACACAAGAATAAGGTCTCTAAAAGGAGGAGGCCCAACCACCCCCAACAGTAAGTAATGAAAATCGTCTTCTGGAACTGTAGAGGTTTGGGGAATCCGTCTAAAATTGAGGCGGTCAAGGATCTGATGAAAGTGGAACCAACAGACATCCTCATGCTCCAAGAGACAAAAATCGAAGGGGAAGTCCTAGAGATTAGCAAAAACAAATGGCAGAAGAATACAGGGAAAGCAATTAGTGCAAGGGGCTCCTCCAGAGGAATAGCAACACCGTGGAAGGAAGAACAGTTCAGACTCGTCAATTGCTACAACACTCAGCATTGGAGCCTTACAGAGCTGAAGCACATAGCAAGTAAGTTAACCATCACATTATTCAATTAATATGTACCGACTTTGCATTCTGAAAAGAAATATTGTTGGAAAACTTTAAATGAGTTTCTAGAACTAAACTCCCCAAACAATATAATCATTGTTGGAGACCTTAACCTCGTCATGAATGGAAAATAAAAGAGGGGAGGAAGGACCAGCAAGGACCAAATGATTTATGTAGTAGAAGACATGATACAACATTGGGACCTAATGTATTTTAAACCACGCAAAGGGCGTTACACCTGAACCAATAACAGGACAGGGGAGGAACACATATCTGCCAGATTGGATAGGTTTTTTGTCTAAAGCACTTTGTTGATGGAAAGGAAGCTAATCTCCACAGCCACCCTCCCCAAGCTTACCTCAGATCACAAACCCATCCTGCTTTCGCTTGAGGAAGAAGAAAAACTAGGCCCAATCTCGTTCAGATTCAGCCCACTGTGGAAAGAAAAAAGTGGCTTTGCAAAGACGGTCCGACTGGCATGGTCCACCTTAGTTACTGGCTCTCCCAACTATGTCTGGGAACAAAAATTAAAAATAACAAAAAAAACCCTCAAGGAATGGAGCAAACTCTCGGTAAGCAATCCCAATACCCAAAGAAAGGAGTCAGTGCAGCAGTTGGGAAAGTTGCAGAATGAAATGGAATCAATAGATATTGCCAAAACAGATCTGGAAAAGGAGCAAGCAGCCCAATGTAAAACTTACCGCTCCTTCAGAAACAAAGAAGAATACTGGAGACTAAAATCGCGCAGCCTTTGGCTGGAAGCTGGTGACAAAAATACATCTTACTTCCACCGTCAATTTAAAGCTCGCCTCTCCAGGAACCACATCTCTGAGATTACAACCAACGACAGGAAGCTTTGCAAAGGAACAGACCAAATAAAGGCCGCTGCTGTCACACATTTCCACCATCTTTACAACAAAGAGAATGATGATAATGAAGAAGGCAATAAAGAATTCCTCAAGAAAATTCCGGCTCTGGTCACAAAAGAAGATAACACAGCACTATTGAGCCCAACCAACGAAGAAGAAATCAGCAAAATCATATGGTCCATGGATCCTGACAAAGCCCGAGGGCCAGATGGGTTCACTATTCATTTTTACAGGATATGATGGAATATAATCAAACCTGACCTCATCAGAATGATAAAAGGATTCCTATAGAAAGAAAAATTGGGAGGCAGCACCAATTCAACTTTCCTCGCATTAATCTCGAAAGAAACAAATCTCGCCTCCTTTGATAGATTCAGGCCAATCTCCCTATGTAACGTCTCTTACAAGATAATTGCAAAACTCCTTACAAACATAATAAAGCCTTTGTTGGTCAAGATCATCTCAGAATCGCAAAGAGGATTCGCCAAAGGGAGACACATCTTGGACAATGTAATCCAAGTTCAGGAAGCTATGCATTCCAACAATCTCAGAAAAGAGAAAGGCATGTTGATTAAGCTAGATATGGCCAACGCCTTCGACAGAGTAAAGTTGTCCTTCCTTTATCAAGTGCTTCTTTCATTCGGATTCGAGCAAGAGTTTGTAAATCTGATACAAGCCTGTACCCATAGCCCATGGATAGCCCCTTTGGTAAACGAGAGGCCAGCAGAATTTTTTAAATCTTCGAGGGGGTTGAGGCAAGGTTGCCCCCTCTCTCCATTTCTGTACATTTTAATGGTGGATACACTCAGCAGGAAGCTGGAGCAGGACAAGATAAAAGGAGTTGCCCCAAGCTTGAGCATAACGAAGGATCTTAAACCTATAAATCATGCTCTGTTTGTGGATGACTCTCTCATGCTTGGAGGAGCCTCTAACAGAGTAGCCTCTGCATTCAAGGATACTCTTCAAGCATACTGCAAAGTCTCTGGAGCTCTGATAAGTGAAAGGAAAAGTGTTGTCTACAGTTGGAATGCAACAGAACATGAAACACAAATGATAGCACGCAATCTGGGGTTCAAAGGGCATTCAAAATGGGAAAAGATACAGTACCTTGGGCTGCCATTATCATTGGGCATAAACAAAGTCAACCTGTGGGAAGGAGTTTTAACAAAAATCAAAGGTAAAATCGATGCTTGGGGAGGACATTGGCTCACCCACGGAGGTAAATTAACTCCGATAAAAGCAGTCCTTTCTTCACTACCGATCTACCAAGCGTCCTACCTCTTGGCACCTAAATCGATATCTGGGCAAATCAACAAATTACTGAGAGACTTCTTGTGGCACGGTGGGAAAGGGAAGCAGCGTAAGTTTCATTTGGTCAGTTGGGATACAGTAAAGCGGCCTTTGAGAGAAGGCGGGCTATAGATCCGAGATCCAGAACTCGTTAATACAACACTTGGTTGCAAAATTCAGTGGAAGATGCACAACGATCCAATTCACCCTCTCAGCAAAAAGTTAAGGTACAAATACATACCAAACGCCAAAATCAGAAATCTACAAAATGTCACCAACAGGAAGATCACGCTACTTTGGCAATTGTGCATTAAAGGGGCGTGATTCTTCACCCAAAACCTGTATCGCGTCCCTGGAAATGGCAAACAAATCAATCTCTGGACAGATCGGATAATCGGGAATCTGCCCCTTGCTTCAAACGCCAGCCTGACTGAAATCCGCAAATTTCTTGATCACATAGGAATACAGAGCATCAAAGACATTTCAAAATGGGACGATAATGGCTTCTGGTCAGATTGGCAATTCGGCAACATCCCAAATCGCCTCCTCCAACAACTTGAAATGCTCAAAGTGGAGCTTCGAGAGGCAGCTCCTGTGCACAAGACAGAAAAAGACAATTGAGGTTGGGGACCTACAGGAACATACTCCGCAGCCAAAGGTTATGCACTGCTACGACTACAGAAAGACAGACCTCTCCCTGCAAGATTTTGGATGGAGGTATGGGACTCAATGGCGATCCCCAAGGTAAATTTCTTTTGGACTTTAATGCACAAAAAGATCTTGACCGGCAAAAATTTAATGAAAAGAAATATTGTCGGTCCACATAGATGTTCATTATGCAAAGAAGCCATGGAAACCTTGGATCATTTGTTTGTAGACTGCCATTTTGCAAACAAAGTCTGGCTTCTCATCCTCCATGGCCTCAAGGTCGCTGCCCCCACTAACATCTCAGTAGTAGATCTATTCACAAATTGGAAGGAATGTTACCCTTCGCTCTCATTGAATTCATTATAGGCCAGAGTCTAGATCTCCATCCCCAAGTATGTGTGTTGGAAGCTTTGGCTTGCAAGAAACGAGCAAATTTTCAACAATACAGCATGGACCCCCAACATGGTAGCAGCGAAAGCAAAAGGCCTCCTCCTAGAAACTTTGAGCTCTCAAAACCACAAAACCGACACCTCGCTGCAGCAGGAGGAAAAGAATTGGCTCGGTACCTTTGTGCTTACCCATCGGATCCATAGCAGTGAAAAACCCCATTTCGAAACAAAATGGAGGCTAAGAGATAATCACGATATATTCCAGAGTTTGTGGAAGAAGCAAGGAATAACTTCAGTCTTCTTCGATGGCGCCTCCAAGGGAAACCCTGCGACAGCGGGAGTTGGAGGAATCATTTATTATAGTGAAGAGAAAATACTAGAAACCTTTTGTTGGGGACTCGAACATCGAACCAACAATCAAGCAGAAATCCTGAGTTTGATAAAAGTCTGCCAAATAGCCAAGGAAAGAGGACACCGGGAGCTGCAAGCATTTGGAGATTCTGAAATCTTGATCAAAATGATACATTCGAGAGGACAATTTAACGACGCTGGCCTAAACAAGAACCTGCAAAGGCTAAGACACATTCTACAAGACTTCACCTCCTTCAATTGCTATCATATACTCAGAGACTCAAACAAAGAAGCAGACAATTTAGCCAACAAAGGATGCCTCTTGGCCCAAGGAGAACTCAGCGTAAATGATGGAGACCTAGTAAAAATTTGTATTCCCTAAAAAGGACAACAACTTGTAATAGAACGTAGAAGGCTTTTGTGAAGGTTGTAAGGCTACGACCAGCTGGAATTCCCTATTAATAAAAATCATAACCATTTTAGTTAAAAAAAAAAAAATGAATTTACATTAATATCATTATTTATATAATTATATTTTTGATGTTAGATATTCTTTATTACAATATTATTGATTACTACAACTTATTTAATGGAGTAAGTTCATAAGTAAATGAGTTAATAACATGTTAACTTGAATTTATTTGTGTCAATGATCATAAGGTTTCAATTCTCACTTATCACATGTGTGCTTTTTTGCCACTTATTAACCTACACTTTATTTAATTAATTTTTTTGGCCACTTATTAACTTACTCTTTATTTAATTAATTAATAGACATGAAATTAAAATGAATATATATTAGGTCTTAGTGGACCTTAATCATCATCATCATCAATATCATTATTTATATATCTTTGGATTTGGATTTGGATTTATATCATCTAATTATATTTTATGTTAAATATTTTTTATTAATTATATTTTATGTTAAATATTTTTTATTATAATATTATTGATAACTACAATTTATTTGATGGAATAAGTTGATAAGTAAATGAGTTTAACATGTTCAGTAGGAGAAAATTTATCCTCCCCTCCATATTTTCTACTTATCACGTGTGCTCTTTGTAGACTTATTAACTAACTCCTTATTTAATTAAGTAATAGACATGAAATTAAAATGAATATATATCAACATGATTATCTATATCTTGATGGACTTGTTAGAGGTAATCTATTTTATGTTAGATATTTTTTATTATAATATTATGGATAACTATAACTTATTTAATAGAGTAAGTTAATAAGTAGATGAATTCAAGATGTCAACTGAGTTTTGTTCAAATGGTTAGAAAACTTTATCTCTCCTTTTAGTTTCCATACCCACTGATCACATTTGTACTCTTTTTCCACTTATTAATTCACTCCTTATTTAACTACTTAATAAAAATGAAATAAAAATAAATTTATATTAATATCATTCTTAATAATTATTATCAACAATTAAATTTTTTAATTATTATATTATTAATAAAAACCAAAAAATCAATAAAAATTTTGATTCTTTTACATAATAGTAAGTTATTCATATAAGTAAACCTCTAAATATAATATTAGTAATATATATTAATAATTAAATACTTTATATTAAATTTTTTAATTATTAATAAAAACCAAAAAATCAATATATATTTTGTTTCAAGTTCTTCATATCAGCAAGCCTCTAAATATAATATTAGCCGTCCTGTACGTCCAAGCTAAGTAATTACATCATTAGCCGTTATTGGTAATTAAATTATTTACACACTGGTCCTGTACGTCCAAGCTAACTATCTCTACGTACTCCAATAAGTACGATGGTTGGATGACACTAAAAAAGTAGACTAGGAAGGGGAGCAAGGTAACATTCCAATATAGCCACATAATTCTGGTGTAGCTACTTATTATTGAATCCTATATAATATCGAAGGAAAAGGTTGTGGAAGGTGCGCCAGGTTCACGATGGAAACTAAACCACAAGTGATCCCATGAATACCATTTGGTTTGAAGCCCATACAAAGCTGAACATATTTACATATTCGTGTATGAAACTTAGGTCTGTTATTACATAATATTATCGTATAGGGTATGATTTATTAGGGTGAGTAGCTAATGATGGAGAATAACACCTTGTTCTTACTTATGTGTAATAAGGAACTATAATCATAGAAGATCTACTGTAATTAGTGACTAGTAGTATCATATTCTAATTACACTTGTTCTATGTTCTAGCTTATGTTCTAGCTTATGGAAACTGTTATTTACTGTTATATTATATTGATATCATTTCCATAATTAGTAGGGATGATTTTAGGGATTAAATTTGGTTCATGGGCTAATTTTTTATGGTTTTTCTCAAAAAAACATTTCTTATTATAGAAATGATTTGCCAAAATTTTAAAGGATAAAATTATTTTATCTTAAAAATGTCAAAATTTTATACAAACTATATAAAAACCTTAGAAATTTGAATATTTTCACAAAAATATCGCCAAACATTTTGTAGTTGGCATATGAAGGATTAGTAAAATTCACCAAGGTTTCTACATTTTAAAATAAATTTCCATGAAGCACACATCTTACTTCTTTGATTACGGATAATACATAAGCTCATTACTAGTGAAATCAGAGATATTACTAACATGTTATGGATAGTAGATCAATGGAATCCATGCTACCTATATGAATCGAGTTGCTTAAGTTCTATAGTACCACTTTGATTCCCATTCTAGTAACACATTAGCTAAGTTGTAACCTATCTTTATTGGTTTTGCTCATCTACTACCTTTTTCATTGCACTCAGTGTGTGTGATTCTCATATTCACCCTACTTAGATTGATAGAGATATACACATGTATCTTAATCAATGGGCTTGTAGTATTATCCATAATGAATACATATGGAATACAGTGGAATGATTTTGAAGTTTTATAAGTAGAATGAGTATGTTGAATACCTTATACTTGCTTGTTTAGATATACTTACCACATTAAGCATATTGGTTTGATTTGCATTGTGTAGTAGGCACTAGATCAGCTTGTCCTTATTCGTTGTACTCATTGGTCAATCAATCCATGCTACTAGAACAATGATGCTTGATCTATCACTAATCAGGTATCTTACTTAGTCCATGGGATTGGTACTAGCTAGCTATGATGGTGTTGTAAGTAGGTGGATAAGCTTATACGTTACCATTATGACTACCAACCCAGTAGTGTAACTGAAACTGCTTACTAAGCCTGAACATGTATGGAATTTGGACTACTTGAGCTTACATTATGCATTTGATTCCTATATCAGGACTAGTATCATCTGGATGGAGTAGAAGATGAACATAGGACTTTATATATATAGGAAGAGGCATAATTAACACGAGAATCAGACTAGTTAGAATGAGTACCATTGTATTTGCATAATATTAGTACCCATAAGCTATTCCATAAGAAACACGTATAGCTAATGATAACAAGGGGAAAAAATCTATATGAGATCACACTTATACTGATCTTTATGGGAATACTTATTACAAAAATTAGGAGCATTGTTTTAGCTCTTATATAAAAGCAGTGTGTATTGATTACTATAACTTTATACTCTATAATGATGAGGTGATATCATACTAGAACCGTACAAGTTAGCTAATCCATATCCCATGCAACTAACAGGATAACATAACTAGTAATCATAAGCATTACACTGGTATAGCTCACCAAGTCCATACATTAGAATACATGTATCATAACTAACACCATGTTATAACACAAACCCGTCATATCTTTAATAAGATACACTAATCATTACCATTATATCACTATCTTATAGTAGAGAGTTGTATCTGTGTTGTTAAGAACTTCGGATAGTGAGATTGATTACTATTACTAATGTCGGTCCTTATTACAGCACGTCTAGCTTAAGTAACCTTGATTTCACTGTCCATATTACTATGGGGTTAAGTATCACTACTAAGATCATATGGGTATAGTTCTAAGTATCATGTTTATACTCGTTTAATTACAATAATCATGAAAGTAATGGAAATCACTCATATTAGTAACAATTAAAGTTGTGATTAGTATGAAATGCATGAGAATTGATCTTTAATGTTCATTAGGTAAGCACTATTCAGTGATCTGAACCGTATCGAATATGGTAATAGTACTAGTTGAATATGCAAGTACAGATATAGTGGTAATCATGAGCTCTTATCATCTTAGTCTAATCAATGAATCAACCCTCTTGTTATAGATTAGTAATACAGATCAGTGTGTACTTACTCATAGCTTACTTACAGGTTAACAATCAAATACACATAGTACTAGTATTACCATAGCTTCCCAATCAATGGAGTTTACTAGTATGTTTCAAGCTTATACTCATAGCTTCTATGTAGCTTGTGTAATGTGAATAGCTTACGTTTCTTATCATGAACTTAGTAATATCCCTTCGTTCCAATCTTTATATAGGATTAGTATACCCTATATAAGCCAAAGAAACTATAGATACAAGGTCAATAATCAAGTTGAGTGGTATTAAGCTTAGGAACTACTTATACACACAGATATACCTAGCAAGCTCCTTGTTCAGGATCATAAGACATGTTCTCATTTATTTTTCTTTAATTGAACATAGCTTATAATCTGTATGACTTATGGATATGTGTTCTTTGTTATTGAATATGAATAACCTTATGGTCTATAAGCTTATACCTAATCAGGTACTGAATATATATGGAATTCTCTATGTTCAATCTATACTATCTACTTGTATATTCAACTTTATTAGAGCCTAAATGAGAGTTATGGTGTGTTGTATTCCCATTGATATGTATAGCTTAGTAAGATCACTAGCTTGTATGCATATAATAGAAATAGTAGGTGAAGCTTTACTCATATAACATGCTTGAACACATGGCTAATCATGACCTATATAACATGGATACTCTTACTCTACCTGCTTGGTTCTTACTCATAACCCCTATTTCATAGGGAATCAGTACTAGTTAAGCTTAACCGGTGTGGTATGTGCCTGATCATGTTCTATTTTATAGGGATATGTGTTATACTATCTCATTTACTTGTATCCCCATTGTGTAGTAGCCATTACACTAGCTTTCCCTTTATTCCATAATATGGAACGGTAAATCAAAGTATGGTACTATACAATGGTGTCTTCTGTAGTACAGTGAGCTTAATCTATGGGCTTTTTATTACTATCTTCCTTAATTGCTCTCATTGGGTTGTATATGTATGCGATGAATATGGGAATATTAATAAGCAAACAACTAATACAACACATATAAAGAATAGGCAGCTTAACAAGATCACAACACTATAATATCCATGGTATATACATAAATAAGCGCATAAGTGAGCAGAGTAAACAATGTATAAAAAGGGTCAATATTTAGCATGATGTTCAAACACCCTATTATAGGTATAACCTCGTTGTATTCCCATTACTTATAGAGATAGTGCTTATCCTTGATGCTTACTAACCAAGCTCTATACGCTTTAAAGCTATTCTCATATTCAATAGGTAGAAGATAGAGTAGTACTCGCATAGAGACTTTTCTCTTTCCCATTTGAGGAGGTAACCCCCTTAGCCAAAAGGACAGAGCATAAAAGGTTGTTTTACCCATATCAACCTGAAGACAGACATTCATTAGAGGAGCCAAGTTGGTTTATGGTTTACATGATGAATTGACGATGGAAACAAGTGGGTGTGTGAGTCAAATTTGAGTCCAAAAACCCTCCCATATCGTTAAGGCATGCAAATAGTCTATCCATGTCAAATTCCAATGCATACATAAACAATTTGAAAAAATTTTAACGTTGGCCCCATTCACAGGTCACTGTTGCCCATGTCTAATCCTAGTACAATGTTTTTTCGTTGTTCCTTTTAAAATTCGTTCGACAATACACATGTTCCTGCATCTATTACTGCAAGGGCATATTTTTATGGTGTTGATTAAACAATGAACTAAAAAGAGGGGTTTTTCATCACAACGAAAAGTTCAAACGAAACAAGGTCGAGATCGGATATCCAGAGTGGGTGTGTGAGTCATATTTGAGTTTGGAAATGCACTTTCTTCTTGCCACATAAATCATGGGCCAAAGTCCCATGTTTTCAAATAGTTTCAACGAAGATTCTATGGAAATGACAAACATGTTCATCAAAATTTCGTTGATGCAATACTATGACAACAATGATAACATCTACAATTATGATGGTATAAAAATAAATGCGCTTCTCTTGGTTTCAAGAATAGTTTATCCTCTACTGAACAAGGCCAACCATGTGAAGGTGGAAGCTCATATGGCCCCTCCCCTCCCCCTCACATCACTCTCAATTCCCCATTACCCAATCTATAAAATATAAAATAATCGAAAGCAACCTAGTAAGATTCTTGCACAGAAACTACAAAAACAAAATTTAATGAAGGTAAATTATGAAATTATGTGTTTGTAAATAATATTTTTAGTTTACCACGTACTTTAGTATATTGGCGACTATTGTTTAGGTTTCACATAATAATTAAATAACATGTAACATAGGGGATAAAAACATCACATAAAACTTAAAAACATGTAATTAACCCATGACATAAGCAAATTATTTTAAGAGAATAATTCATACAAATTAAAATATATAGTCACGTACCTGATCCAACTCAACATTTGTATAATCATTCTTATTCTGTATTTTCTTCTTCATCGAACTCGACATCTGTATCATTATCCCGTTTATAAACAGTTTTGAAAGGATTGACGATATCATCATCGTCATCGATATCATTTTCGAACATATTTTCATCGACATCATCATCAAGAATTGCATTGTCTCCTACGCCTGGATCATGATCTTATTCGTCTGCAACCTTCCATGGACTTCCATATCTGTCTGATCTAAGAAATCATCTTCTTCTTCAATATCATCTTCTTTATGTACATGAGTATACTTAATTGACGTTTCTCTTGGATCATATCTAACAATAAATGACCAATCCCTCTCACCTAGTGATCATGTCCTCTTTCAAACATCGTTCTTTTAATCAACAGAAATCCATTGGCATGCTAAATAATAGTTATTTCCTCATCGTGTTCATTCATTCGTAACCTATACCATTTGACGTTAAACATAACTAATTTGAAGGAATTAAAGTCACACTCAAGTATATCATTCAAATACCCATAGTATCTATTTTCAGATTCTCGGGGATGTCTGTCACTCCCAGAGGAAAAAATAGTGACCTGGAATACTACAGTTATCCCACTATCAGAAGTTTTCTTGGTTTCATCCAACTGTTTGATGTAGAATTTATAACCATTGCACCACATAGCCTTGTGGGTTTTCAACTACAATATGCCACATATGTAAAAGATGCATTGTCAATTAATAAATTAACATATTTATATAACTTGGAAAATATTTGAAAAAGATAGTACACATGTAGTCACATTAATATAATATAAAATAACTGAATAAAATGGGTGAATTTGCTTTCATGTCCATCTTTCAAACCATATGCTAAATCAATTTTCCTTTGCGTAACATTGGCATCTCCGTTATGACAAGCTTCTCTAACCAATTCAGAAAGTCGTTGCCATGATAACCTACCGTCGTGATGGTGTTTACATCTTTCAATCCATACATTCATCCAACCAAGATTGTTTGCAATGTATAAATGTAGTGCATCCCAATCTTGAACCACTGAATCAAAAAATCATAATTCACCAATATTAAATATTAGTTATAATGTCCATGGTAAATATTAATAATTTATGAAATAACAGATATTAATATATTAATGAGTATGATCATATTACAAAAAAAGAAAATTTATTTGTTTTAATATAAATCTCCACAATTATTAATATATTACCTCTCATTTTTTTCATTCTACCTTTCGCCAACAGGTGCTCCTGATCTTCATTTTTTTCATTCTACCATATATACCTCCACCACAGGACGTGCTCTTTGTCTAACCAAAGCCTTCAATGATTTCAAGTGCCTCTCCACCATCCACATTGACCTTGTGTGTATAGGTCCACAATTTTCAATCTCCTCAACTTCGTGTATGAGGTAGTATTCTTGTGCATTGAAAAATGTTGGAGGTATATACTTTTGCATTTCACACATTAACCGAGAAATTTCTCTCTTCGAATACTTTATATCATTTTCATGGATTTCTTTCAATGACAACTATCTACATGAGATCACTACACAAGAAAATAACATGTTTCAACATAACATATAGTCTATATTATATTACAAGTAAAACATGTCATTAACTACAACAACAAATTGAAAGAACATTTTGCATTTAAATCACAACTACTAACCTCATGTATTTTCCAAGATCATATATAACTTGTTTGATGTTGTTGTCAAAGTCGTTTGGGAGAGATAGCGGTAGAAAATACTGTAACATGAAAAATGAATCGTTATTTGTTTAGACCAAAAAAAAAAAAAAACTTAAAATATGTATAAGTCCAATATATAAATATGTATACCAAAATTATTATCTTAACGAAGGTATACCAACCATGTGTTTTTACCCCACCAAATTCACCTTTCTTCGTTAAGATATTATTTATGTTTGAAGTAAAACCCGTGGGAAATTTAAATCTTTGAATGACCTCTTTTACATCATTTCTTTGTTGCTCTATTAATAACCATGGAAGGCTATTTCATTCTCTATCTCTATTTGATCATATCACACTTCGCATCGCATGATTGGCTACCTGAATGTTAGTACAAATTTCGATAACTTTTTCTTTATCCTTCCTACCATCTATGATTCGCCATAACGTTTCTATCACATTGTTCTCGATATGCATTGTATCAAACAAATGAGCTATTTTTAGCTCCTCATAGTAGGGAAACCTTATGAATTGAGTGGGATAACATTTGATTCCTCGTGGAAGCCCATTATTAATACCTTTATGATGGTGGCCTTCATGAAGCATAAAAGAATTCACAACAATAGTTATGAAATTCGGTAAAAAATATTCAATGATTAAAATAAAAATTCAAAACACTACATATACGATACATAAAAAAATTGTGTATCTTAACGATTTCTATTATATTCCAACCTCCATAAGTGAGGTGTCATTCTTCGTGGTTTTAAACCAATCTCTTCTTTCCCATTGAAATTATGTTTTTCAGTAGTATGATACCTATGGTTCTTAGGAAGGAGGTGCCTATACTCATCAAACACCCCCTTTCTTAAACCTTTTGAATGATGATACTTCATCTTAGGACCACAAATTGGACATACAAATTTACTCTTTGTTTGAAGACCTAAAACAAAGAGATTAATGTCAATTATACGATGAGATTATTTAAAAATCAAACATGCAACATGATATCTTTAAAAACTTATATAGTATTAAAGATAAATATAATGCTACATACCACAAAAATGTGTTAGTCCCGGGGCATCATGAATTGTTCATAAAAGTATTCCACGAAATTCAAATTTCTTCTCCCCGATTGGTTTACAGATGTCATACATAGTGATGTCATCCCACAACTTTAGTAGCGCGTCGATAAGAGGCTCGATATATACATTTATATCTTTAACTTGGTACATACCTAATTGTTTGAAGTTACACATAATTACTATATTATGCAAAAAACGAAACAAATGAAAATGTTACATTCAAAAAATTAATGTAAACAAATACTTGGAACAATCATTGTCAACATTATGCGCTCCCTCTTTATTGACATTCAAGGAGGAATGTTATTGTTGATAACAAAAATAGGCCACATTGAGTAAATAGACCTAAGCTCTCTGAATGGATTAACACCGTCAGCTTCCAATGAAAGCCTAACATTACGAGGTTCATTTTTGAAATCTGCCAATTTTTCCTCAATTTCCTTAAATGCATAACCATTGACAGGCATTCAAAGAACACCATCTCCACTTATGTTATGTGCATGATAATCCATAAATTGTGCTATACTTTCACACCTGAACAATCGCTACAAACATGGAATTATCGAAATATGACGAATAACCTTTCAAGGCACCCTTTTTGTTACTTGATCGGTTCGATATCTACTGATAAGACATTGCGGACATTCTGTTTTCGAAGCATGTTTTCTATAATATATAATATGATCATCAGGACATGCATCTATAGTTTGATAATCCATTCCAATGAATTTCATAATGGCATGCAAATCTCGATATGTGTGAGGTAAAATATTTGACGATGGTAACAAAAATTCACCTATAAATCTACAACATAACAAATAACTAGTTAATGTAAAGAATATTAATCGTAAAAATTGCATTCTTATATTACACATTAATTCACACTAAAACATAATAGAAAAAAGTCAACATTTATGTATATGAGATTAAACATATTACATACCTTAGGATATGTTTTCTACAAGTGTTCGACAAATTATTCATAACCTTTAAGTTCACTAGAAGCAATGTAGCAGAGAGAATATTTTCTCTTGAGCCTTCATAAAGTCGTTGATTTGCCTTTTCTAATAGAGGTTCGTCATAAATACTATCATTGTCCCCATTCTCATCCGACTGAGCAAACAAATCTTAAATCATTTGATTTGTCCCATCATCTTCTTCCATGGGATCATTAACTTGATTTGTCCCATCATTTTCTTCCTTGAGATCCTCATTTGCTTAATCATGTTCCTCAGCTTGTACAACATCATTTCTACTACTACTTGGTGCAATATTTTGCAGATCGTTAGAGGGAAACTCTAACTTTATAATTACAAACAATCATGCAAAATTAGTGTGTATAACAAATATTCAAACAATATATATATAATCGACAATACAAAAACATATAATGAATATATAGCTAATTACCATGGGATGATATTCATTCGATCTTCCATCAATGTGCCCATATTTCTTACAATGTTTTTTCGTTATTGCTATTAAAATTCTTATGGGATGTGTAGTGCAATATTTTTTGCAAGGGAAATAACATCTACCATCACCCTTTTCACCCTCTTTATTTTTTTTCCCACCTCTAATATTCTACGACATTCTTCCACACAAAAATACCCTCTGAACTATCATTGTTATAGCAAGATTGTCACAACATCTCTAATTTGAAAAATATTTATAAATATTTTTTTCGTCGCAATAGTGACGAACATTGACCAAGTCAATGTTGACTTTGTCAAGCAGTGTAACGGTCAATGTTGACTTTGTCAAACAGTGTAACAGTCATCATTGGATCGTCGCTCTTGCGACAATAACCAAAGGTCGCCGCAAGAGCGACGGGAGTCCACTATCTGCACGTTCATCGCTCTTCAAACGTACTACTGGTTTCTTCGCAAGAGTGATGAACACGGGTTGGATTTATAAAAAAAATTGAAAAATTCAATTCTTTATCTTCAATTTTGCGACGAAATGGTACTTTCGTTGCAAATTTTTCAATATGTAGTAGTGGCTAGTGTCCAAGGTGTGGAATGATAAAGCATCAACTCTTTGAGTGGGTTCCAAGCATAACCAAGTGCAATGTCCTCCATCAAATGTTGAACAAGGTGAGGGGTGCACTATCCAAGGTGTGGGGTTTCTGCCCATCGTCCTTCCATCATGACCATATATGTCGAAGAAGAGCTCATCTATCCATCGTTCAATGTCCAAGAGGTATGAGAGGATGTATCTAGAGGGGGTCAATCATCAACTTACCCAATGCTTTTCATCACACGTGTTGTATTCTATACAAAGTGCACAACGTCCTGGGTGAAAGCATAAAGATATCCTCCAAAGACTATGTTAGGTGCACTCAAGTTAATCAAAACCATGGAATCAAGTAAAACCAACAATCACAAGCTAAAATAGTCCTAAGAAGCATATAAAGTAGGCCATCAAATAATCTAGAAGCCAAATGAGAAACTCTTATTGGGTTTACCCTTCAAACTTCACACAAGCTTAAGACTTTATGGAATTTGGCAAGTTTAGGTATGGGAGGACCATGGAAATAACCTATTAGGTGTGTGAATACCCAAGTAGAGGGATATTTCCCAAAATAACCCATCAAAGATATGTAATGAATGTGAAGTGGTCATGGGGTTTATAAATACAACATAGATATAACAAGGAAACACACAGAGATTGCAAGGAACATAGTAATATAGTAAAACTCAGAATCTATTAACCATTGTCCGGAATACAAAATACGGTAAAATGCAAAGCACACAATCTAGCTAGAATGGTGGTAGCTTATCTATGAAAAGAGATGTGTCGGATACGCTCATTCATAAGAGGTTGATTACAATGGGGCTCTAAAGACATTTTTAGCATAAAGCATAAATGAGAAAACCCTAAACATCAAAAACTTTAACCCTGAAAGATGAAACACCAAAGGTTTTGTGGTCCCCAATGAGGGTAGTTGATATGTCAACTTCCTAAGGGCACAACTTTTTCATATGTACGTCTCATGCCCATAGGAGTTAAGAATTGTGGTTAGCGCCACAACCGAGGGTTAATCGAGGAAATTTGCAACATGGTTGATGTTTCCCATATTGTACTTCATGTTCAAGTGGAATTGTTGTAGGTACGTGGACCACTTTTGATGGTGGTTATTCTGTAAATTTCCTTGTGTCTGCATGAATTGCAAAGGCTTGCGATCAATGTGGATGATCATTTCCTTCCCCAGAATGTAATGCTTCCATTATCGACATGCCTGCATAATGGAGTACATCTCTTTGTCATTTGTGGGGTGTCTGTGAATAACATCAGATAATGTTTCATTGTGATAGGATATTGGATGCCCATGCTGAGTGAGAACTGAACTGATAACATAATCTTAAGCATCTGTCTCAATCTCAAATGGTTGTCATAGGTATGGTAGAATAAGGACTGGTGTTGAGCAGAGGAGGAATTTCAAATCCTCGAATGCTTTATTTTGGGATGCAACCCAGACAAACTTGGCCTTCTCCCTCTAGTCGACTGGCTTAGGGCCCAAGCGATATGAGCGAAGCCCAACACAAATGTGCGGTAGAAGTTGGCAAGGCCCAAGAAGTTGTGGATCTTGGTCATTGTCTTCGGGGCCGACCAATCATGGATGACTTGGATCTTCACTGGATCCACATGCACAACCTAATCATCCATGATGTATCCCAAATATTGGACACTCTTCATGCCGAAGGAACACTTCTCCAAATTGACATATAACTTGTGTTGTTGCAGGGTGCCAAAGACCTGATGAGTATGCTTCAAATGTCGTTCGCAAGTTTTTTTGAAGATGAGGATGTCATCCAGGTATACGACCTCAAAGGAGTTTGTGCATAGATGTAATACGCCATCCATTATCCACATGAATTTGGTGTGGGCATTAGTAAAGATGAAAAGCATGACCAACCACTTGAAGAGACCTTCTTTAGACTTGAAGGTTGTCTTCCATACATCAGTTTGCTCCATCAACACCTGGTGGTAGCTCGACTTCAGTTGGTCAAGAAGATCATCAATCCATGGGATTGGGTACTGGTTCTTGACTATGATCTTGTTTAGGGATCATTTATCAATACAAAGTCGCCATGTCCTATCCTTATTCTATACCAGAACAATTGGGCTCTTGCAAGGTGAGGAGCTTGATCTGATGTGACCCTTCAGAATTAGCTCTTGGATCTGGAATTTGATTTATTCATTCTCCATAACAAAATTCTTGTACATAGGGCCATTAGGTAGAGGAGCACAAGGTGTTAAATCAATTTAGTGTTTTACCCGACAATGCAAAGGCATCCAGTAGGAGAGGAAAACATTTCTTTGTGCTCTTCTACAATCTTGTCCACCTTCTGATACTGTGTAGAGAGACTCCGTGTAGAGGTTTTGGCGGTTGCAGTGACCTTTTGTTCACCTTTCGACCAAACCATAAAGATGACAAATATCCCAATCTGAGAGACCACCTTTCTGCACTGCTTCTCAGATATTTAAGAGACTACATTAGTTGGGATTGCCTCCGATAACCTATAGAGTTTATCTCCCAAAGTAATAATGACACTACAAGGCCTAGATTCATAAACAACATGACACTTCCACATATATGGTTGTGAAGTCTCCTGACGAAACATCACAAACTGCAAGGGGGGCAACATCACAGAATACCTCGTCTTTGAAGGGTTTGATGTCGTATTGCAGGCGACATTGTTGGTTGACGTGGATGTCCCATCCTTGGCTGAGCCAACCGATGATGTATGGATGAGGATTCGGCACCATTGTCAGGTTCAATCTCTTGATGACCCCTATTGAGATTAGGTTCTTCTATCTATCGTTGTCAACAATGAAATGGAGTGGGGTCTGTTATCGCACGGTTTGTAGGAAGGGTTTAGGCAGCTTGAGTCAAGGCTTAAAACCGGCGTAACGGGAGCTTCCCCACCCACTGTCACCTCGATGGGGAGCTCTTTCTATTTAGGATGGTTGGTCCAAGGGAGACGTCCCTATGTAATCTGGGTTAATGAAAGGGCAAAGGGGTAATAGCAAGGATAAGAGTGTCCCTTCACAGATTACTGCCAATGATGAGATAGTCAAGGAGAAAGATCCACAGATGATGCACCTGTTTGCGAGACAAGACAAATAAACTAGAAAGTGTGCTTTGCAGTGGGTTAGTACTTCATAATATCAATGACTATCCTCCAATACATATATGAGCAAATGATCAAATGCTATTATTGACGAAGTCAATGATT
>ML785660.1:268919-294493 GCA_009831015.1 Picea engelmannii | reverse complement strand
TACCTCATGGAGCAAGAGCCTTTTCTAATGCAAGCCCAGGCCGGTAGTGATGGAGGCTGGTACTGCTGACAGGACAAGTCTGGCTGAGAAGAAGAAAAGATGGGCCCTCAAGGGCCATGCTCAAGTCAATCTGCTCTCGTACTGCATGTCTGGGATCATGTGGGCCTCGAGACATGATCTCCTAGTTATCCCTAGATATCGGGGATAACAGGGTCCCCTTCACCCACATCTGTGAGTGGGGCTGGACTTTTGTGGTAGCGATGGTGAAACTTGGTTTTGCGTCAATGATCCATTTTCCCTTTTCTAGTTTTGAATTAGAGTCTGAGTCAACATCTAACGCTAAGGTTTTCGTCTTAGCCAAACATTACTATTTGGAGTGACATTCATCAGTATTGTGCCAAGGGATTTTGTGGAACTCGCACCACTTTCCAGTGTCCTTCGACTTCCCATTACCTTTCTTTGTTGGTGGATTAGATTGGTCATCTTAGGATTGACCATCCTTTCTCTATCCTTTCCCTTGGGGATAGGGCCACATTTACTGAGCTTCTGCTACAATGGGTTTGCAAAACCAAAATCTCACTTATTCTTTTGCTTGGACTTGTTCTCAATCTTGACATCATATTGGTAAGTAGCTCGCAGTGAGGATTTGTCTAGGAACTCCATATCTGTTTGGATGTACCTGTGTAGGCTAGTAAAGAACTTTAAAACCAAGTGTTGCTCGAAGTATTTAATACCAAGCTTTGTAGGCAAGTTATGGAATATGTTGGTGTACTCAAACATCGTTTGGTTTCTCTCATAAAGCAAAGTTGTCCATGTTGTGTACTGTTCATCATAGTTTCCAACAAGGTAGAATCATCCATGACATGTTGCTCACAGTAATTCTCCCACCAATCTCTGACATAGGGAAGGGCCTTAAGGAGCGCGAAGGTGATTCTTTCATTGTTGGAAAATTTTTGGACAAAGAAGTAACCCTCTAGTAGACTTAACCATTTTTCCAAAGTGTCAACATCTATTTGGCCTTCAAATAAAAGAATATCAAAGTTAACTTGTACCTTAAATGGCGTTGCACCTCCGAAGCGATTGTTGGTTGAAGGTGCCTCCATTGTTGTTGTCAATCATCGAAGGATCTAGGAGAAATTATCCATCATCTCGTTCCTTTATTGCACGAGGGCTTCCTCGAGCAAGGATTTGATAGGATCTCCTGCTCTATCATCCATATTTTCTTCTGACATGGGAGGTTGCTTGGGAAAGAGAGAGAAGTTATCCTCAAGAGAAACAAGCTCAAGACCCAACTCTCTATAGCCTGAGCTTGTCGAGGACATGCATGAAGAACGACAAGGAGCAGAATGCTCTGAGACCACTGATCCAGATTATTTTGAGAATGAAATGGAGGAAGAAATATAACAAAGATATAACAAGGAAATACACAGATATATTGCAAGGAACACAATAATACAATAAAACTCAGATTCTATTAATGACTGTCTGGAATATAAAAGATTGTAAAATGAAAAGCACACAAGCTTGTTAGAATGGTGGTAGCCTATCTCTAAAGATAGATGTGTCGGCTACGGTCATTCGCAAGAAGCTGATTACAATAAAGCTCCAAAAGCCTTTCTAACATAAAATCATAAATGAGAAAACCATAAACATCCAAAACCCTAACCTCGAAAGATGAAATTCCAAAAGGTTTGTGGGCCCCGATGGGGGTAGTTTAATATGTCAACTTCCCAAGGGCACAACTTTTTCATATGATCTTCATTTGGGGCGCTCGGTACCCCGTCAGATAGGTCTATCCGAGGAGTACACATTCCAAATGGCCCAATACATCCCGCTAGGAATCTATTGGGTGCTTCCAATTCAAAAATATGTCGTTTAGGGCCTCAAAATTATCCCAAAAGTTTTGGACCCGAAAAACTATAGACAAAGCGCCAAGACGGACACTGTAATTTGAGCTAGTGGAATAGGTGAGTTGGCACCAATGTCCACTTGGATCATTAACTTGCAAGAAAATGTATGGACTCACCTCCATGAGTGCCTTTGTTGTTACCCCTTGACGATTGAGTTAACCCTTTCCTCGATGCTTTTTGCATTCTAAACCCATTTATTTGTCTTTTTATTTTATTTTATTTGCAAGTCCCCTTAAAAGTTTTTAAGCATAACACTTCCTTTTTTGTTATTTGGTATGTATTCAAGTCCTTTTTTGTAGATGAATGTGTTTATTCACATCAGGACTAGGGGCAATTTCCATTAATGAGAGGGAAGAGCTCAATTATGGACCATGAGTTCTTACTATCCTTATTATCCCATTTCTTTCTTTTTTATCAACAAGTTGGAATCTACCTTTGGGCCTTTAGCCCCTTCTTCTCATAAGAGAATGAGGTACATGCCTTTTTGGTGTACAAGTAACCACATTACCCAAAATATGGGAGAATGGAAGGATCAAGGATGGAAAAGTGGTAGGTATGATCGGGAATGGTACGTAAACCCTTTCAAGGAACCACTAGTAGTACCCCTTTTCCCTAGGAGTGAAAACACATGACCAGGATTCCTAGGATGGCCACTAAGTTGAAACAAGGTAAAAAGCATAACTTCTGAGCTCATGATTCATTATCCAACTTCAACCTATGATCATTACTCAAATGCTCAATGTATTAAATGTGACACTTTATATGAAACAAGAACTATTGTACCTCATAATTTGTTGGGCTACCATATCCCGATGAACCCTACTGATTGAGTGTGATGACCCATGCTAGTGAGGAAGAGGAATATAAGGGAGTTGTTGGGATGATCTATGTGGACTTGTTGATCATCATGATGGTCGAGTCACTATCTTCAATGCAAGCCATGAGGTGTGATCTCTTCTAGTTACCCATAGGTGAGAGGAGATAACAAGACCTTTCTGCTATATTCTTTGTTCAAGAAAAGATATGAAATGATCTTACTCAATTATTTTCAGATATTGCTTGGCTAAAGAAAGATAGATGGGAATATCACTCTATGTTTATAGCCATCAAAATTTGTATCCTAATTTACAAGTATTGATTACTGTAATGTCCCTAAGGCCGAGCCCTGATGTAAAGCTTGCATTATGAATTGTAAGTATGTTTTATAGGCTAGTGAGCCAAGTTTATATAACTTGGTAGGCTTATGTGATTATTAGGCCAGGGAGCCTAAGTGTTGAAGGCCAAGAGCCTGCTTCTGTATATGTAATCATGCAGAACATTAATAAAAATATAAAACCTGTTGCGTGCAGACCGACCACGATGAATGAGTGATGGGGGACTAAACTTCCATAGAGTGGGCAAGGGATTAGGGGCTGGAAGGTGGAAAGAGGGGCTAAGTGTTGAGCCTAGGGGCTTAAGCATTGGGAATAATATTTTAATATTATTCCAAAAGATATGTGCATTATATGTTTTAACCTAAGTCCTTTTGGAAGGACATGTGATTTCCAAATGGTGGGAGGAACGCATGCTGAAGGAACGCATGCAGTCGCATGGGGGACAAGTGTCAACCTTGGCACATGCAATAAAAGGCTGAGACGAGCCGTGTTGGGGGGGTTCCTCCTCCATTCAACCCTCGACTGCCAGAAGGTGAACTGGTCTGACTCCTGCAGAGAAACCCCCGTGCATCCTCTGAACTGAAAAGGCATGTATCTGTGTTTTTTCTGGGATAGCCAGTACATCCCCTGTCTGAACAGTTCGATCATGTGTTGACCCCTACATGGATTGTTTGTCACGCGTCCCGAAAACCAGAGCGTGAGTCTATCCTGTGTTGGTGTATTGAGAAATAAGAAGTGACCTGCCATTGTTGAACCTGTTGGAAACCCGTGTCTATTTTCCCCGTGGGTTGTTGTGACCACGCAATGTTGGACTGTGTGTGGCTTGTTGGCCAGTGGTGCAACACTCTCTCTCCAGGTGAGAGAGGTGATTGAGGTTGGAAGAACAGGTGGTTTGTCCTGTGAGTGACTCTCTCCAGGTGAGAGAGTGCGCAAAGGAAGGAGAGAACTCCTGGAAGGAACCCTATAGCTACCACAGAGCTCAGAGACTTCCGGTACGGTCTGCTGCTGTAACCCAAGGCAAGGGAGGTTAGCAGCCGAAGAATTGTCTAGGTGACAAAGAAGGTGTATACTCCTGGGGTGGAACAGGCATGTGGGGAAGGAGAGTATGTGGACAATGAGCATGAGTGGTTCCTGGGAGAGAATCCCTTCCTCGTGACTATGTGTTTTCCCTATAACCTCAACTTAGCCTAGGATTCCTTGCCTTGGGATGGAGCTAAGTCCGAGCTCGGGGGTGACCCACTGCTGAGCTGACGAGTAGTGTGGTCTAAGGCTGGGACGTTCATGGAAGGCCTGCACTTGGTTGGTGGAACTGCCACTATTTCAAAAATAAGTACCAGATGATGCTTTAATTATGTTTTTGTATCTCTATGTATTATAATTATCATGTATTCTGTTGTGCATTTGGATTAATGTTATTGCCATGGATTATTTATGTTAGTAATATTTCTTATGCTTACTTTGAGCTTAAATGTATTTCATTGGTTCAATGCATGTTGTTTTATAACCTGAGAGTGAGTGTTATATTTCCGCGAAGTATGGTAAAAGAAAGGTTGCTACAGTTTGGTATCAGAGCGATTAAGCCTTGGCACCGAAGAGTGGTGCTACAATTACAAGTGCTTAGGATGATTTTTTTATAGATGAAAACTTGTTAGAAAATTCATTATTTATGTAATTTTATGAATATAACAGATGTTGAAATAAATATAGAGACAGAAGTAAAGACACCAAGTTAATAATCAAAATAGATGAGACATAAAACAATCGTTTATTTCATTCCAATTCATCAAAAGAATCGTTCTCTTTACAAAATTCCTTGAGGAAGTTTTGGACCAAAGTCAAACTTAGATGTCCCCGATGAATCATACAAAAAGACTTCTGACAGAAAGTGAAAAACTGAACTTTAAAAGCTGGATCAGCTTGCCACAGATTGCTTCCCACTCGACTCTGCGCAATAGCGCTTGTCAGTCATGAAATTTAATTCACAAACAGACAAGTCTACACAAACTATCAAAGATAGATCAACACCTTTGAAAAACAAGTGTCTGAATAATGTAATTCAGCCTTGAATCTTGATGTCTACAATAGGACCCTACTATCATAAAAGAGAATTAGGCTTCCAATGAATTAAAGAATGAATGAAAACTGAATTATCTCAACAAAACTCAAAGAACAAACCTTAGTATGTTTATCCTTCTATTCTCCTCTTATTCCTCCTTTTCCTTTTGCCTTTAAACAATTAGAACTAGTTGAAGTAGTTGAACTACTTCCCTAGTTAAGTTAATTAAAACTCAACCAACTTTTTAGTTAAGGGGGAAAAGTAATAAAATCATAATAAATGTTTTTAATAAATAATAACTAGTAGGTGGGACCCCTTGTGACTCTCTTTAGTTCTTTAACAATCATAACACAACTAGTGATCTAAAATTGAAGAAGACTTGAAACTTGAATAAATATTGCAAGTGAAATTGTTATGTGTTAAAAGCAACCGGATCAATTTGCAACACATAAATTTTAAGGATTACTTATGTAAAGATACACATAGATAGCATAATAAATCATTGAACATCAGACATAAACACAACAACTTGATAAAGGAGTTCACCCCACTTCGGGCTACATCTCCTAGTCCAGCTTCCAATGGATCATTATTATTAAATTGCTCAAAGTGCTCAAAAACATGTCTTACATTGCTCAAAATGACAAACTGACTGCTTCAATGGCTCCGCAACGTCCCAAAACCCCTGTCTGGGATCTTTCGGCACCTAAAACGGTAGAAAAATGAGAAAGATATGCCTCCTTGAAGCTCCTTCTCCAACTTTGATGTCTCTGGTTCTACAATCTGCACCCTTGTTCTCCAAACCTGGCACACACGCTCATTTAAGCGGAAAAACCAAGTCTCGTACGCAACCGTGCATCGGTACAAACCGTAGAACGATTAGGGCGCCTCCAGCCCCTAATCGCCTTGGCACTGGGTCATATGGCCCATGCGACCATAGACTGGGCATAAAAGTAGTTTGACCGTTTGAAAACTGTGCAAACGGATTCCCGCGCTCCGGGCCACGGGCATGTGGCATACCACATATAACCAAGGGTTAAAAAACCCCGCGCCCACAATATAATACCCCGCGCGCATTTTTATTACAATGGAAAACCATATTATATAAGTTATGTGATTACAAATTGCGCACAATACACACTATGCAATGGTTACATACAAAATATACGATGGGTCGGGGCTAGGCCCCGGCCCGCCCCCCATCCGTATAATACAACGACCAACTTTAAATGCAAGTGCATTGGGTTATGTAACAAGGAACAAGTGCGGGTATGTTGGCTAGCGGAGTGTTTCAAAGGCTTTGGTATTGGGGGAGGTCCAGGGGTCGAACCCCGCGGACTCCCCATATAAATTTTACATATATGCAACCATATAAACCAATTGCACAGTGACACGTGGCGCCAATGGGTTGGGCCACGTGTCCGATCTTTATTCACTGCAAATGACACGTGTCAACACCCCATTGGGCAACCACCATCAAATACAAATACGCCACGTCATTAAACTGCCACGTGAGCAAGATGGTACGACCCTCCACGTGGTTGTACGGACTGTACGGACAGGTATAGTCAGCACCCCAAATTTTTGCCTGTTTGGCCTGGCGGACAGATCACAATATCTCCTCCATACGGACTCCGTTTGTGAAATTAAATATACCGCCGGAATCAGGAAGACGAGACAGACGCAATGGCACTATTTTCGTCGCATTCCGAGCACTTTGAAAATTGAGCAAAATTTGATCCCCTGATCAACTAGTTAATCAAACAAAACATCCCTCCTTGTGACTCCCATCATCACTTTCATATTTTGACAATTTATGTCAATGATAATTGAAATTATTTCCAAAAATATATTACTCATATATCCAAAAAATAGTGTGATGTCCAAAATTTTAGAAGTCAACTATTCTCAATAATCAATAAAGAAAAAAACTTAAAATCCATATTTGCCACTCTGGGAGGCAATCTTTCCCTTGTTTCTTTTGTGACCCTTTGATCTCTCTGAATTTTCCTTAGGTTGTGTGTAGCCTTTAAGTCTAATCTCACTGATCACATGAGAGCAATCATCTCTCAAATGCATGCGGGAGGACACAGATTTGGCATAGTCATTTGAGAATGAGGAGGGGGCAACAACGACTTTTCCTTTGTCAGGAACATGGTGGGCATGGGTTTTTAAACCTTTTCTTGCATGGGAAAACTGTACTAGTATGTGGACAGGGGCATCTTGAACAATCTGATTAACAGGTGGAGGAGCAGGTAGAGACAAGTTAGGCCAGCCACGATGTTAGGAGATTGTCGGGTGGAAAATCTCTTGCCATCCGTCATTTTTAGGGATTTCAGGTTGTAGTGAAACATGAGGGGGTATTGGGATGCCAGGGACCTGTGGGGTTTGGAAAGGAGGCCTTTCAGGCCTAGGTTGGACCACTCCTTGCCCAATCTAGTTAAAAATCCCAGCTTGAAATAGTTGGCCTAACTCTTGTGAGTCTGCATCAAAGTGTATAGAGAACCTTGGCCTTCTAGGGCCCTTGTTCCAATTTGCTCTTCCTCGGTTACTCTGGCCATGGCTACCTCTGCTGAAAAATCTCATTCCTGTATGCATTATTGATTAGAAAATAGTTTCTTCAACAACCATACATGACAACTCTTTTAAATATGAAACAAAATTTGTCTCAACAACATATCAGACTCATGCAATCCAATCCATACAAATCGTTTAATACTTGTCAATGAGCAAGGGTGAATAAGGGTTATGGGGTATGTGAGGGATTGTATTTAGCGAAAAGTGTTAAAATGAGGGGGAATAGATCATGATTACTGCTCACAGACATCAAACAATCCACTGTATCATAAACCAAAAGAATATATCATTGTAATTCATCCCTGCGCAATCCTTTTAACTGTCATAATACATGATTTATCTTAACTATAATTAAATTTTAAGAACAAGGAGTGGATAGTGAATATGGGAAGGTGAGGGGAGTTGTAATGTGTGAAAAGTGAAATAATGGTAGGGAAAAGAACGAATATTGTTCGTAAAACCAATTAAGTAATCCATAAAAAAAAACAATTATGTATTCAATACAAATGATTCCAACACCTTTTAAACAATTAATGTGTGTCAAAACTGTCCATTGTCCCACATTCAAATCTTCATACTTTTTCCATTAACCCGGTCTATAATCATACTCAAAATCACTATGCCTTTCAACATTCTTGTCAAGAGAATACTTGTGTTCTTTCATTTCTTTTATTTTCATTTAAACAAAATAAGAAAGAACATACAGTCACATTGCTTCAACTTTGTTCAACATATAAAAATATCAACCACTGCCCATAATTCGTAATTTCCCATATCAAATATAGACACAGGTCTTTTCCTGAGTTGAACATAACCTTTTAAAAACTTGTTTGATTTCATTCTTTTGACAATATTAACAATTAAATTTGCAATGAAACCATACTACAGAACCCGTGCTTCATTTTTGATGGTGCAATAAAACAAAACAATGCACGATGTCTCCATAAACCACACACAGGAAACAACCAAGTCACAATAATCAACTTTCCTGCTTGCAATGATCCCGATCGAGACTAATCAAACACAAAACAGCCACCAACTTCAATTGACACCACGTTGTACAATTACAACGACCAATGCATAAGGAAAAGAGGCAACCCTCTCACTGTACATTACCATTTAC
This sequence comes from Picea engelmannii, assembly GCA_009831015.1. Classification (NCBI taxonomy): domain Eukaryota; kingdom Viridiplantae; phylum Streptophyta; class Pinopsida; order Pinales; family Pinaceae; genus Picea; species Picea engelmannii. The sequence continues at coordinate 285,673 of ML785660.1, read as the reverse complement.
TCCCAATCAACCAATTTAATCGAAAAACAAGTTGGGTTATCTATTCAACTGTCACAACAAAAGGAGGCAACTATTTTATACCAATTCTCATTTCCAATTACAACTTTCCAACAACCCAATCAAACAGAGATGAGACAATACTCAAAACCATTGTCATAACCATTCAACCAATTTATGACAGTCAACCAGATACCCGACAAGAGTGCGACTGGTTGGGGTTATCAAAATCGGGCCCTGTAACCATGAACACAGGGAATAATCAAGAGTTTGCTTGATCAATAAAACAAAAGGAGATTGGAGGTCGATGTCACACACCCACTACGGGAACTAATATTTTTCGCCTTTTTCTTTCTTCTTCGTTGTCGAGGGACAGAGTTCCCGAATTCTTACGAGGTTCTGGCATAGGCTAGGTCTTCCAATCGAGACCTTTACCCAACCAATTCATGGGTTCTTTTGTTGAAAATATGTCGGGTACAATTCACGCACCAAGTGTAGGATTTACTTCCACGTGTCCATCGGTTGTGACCCCGGGCTAAGTCAAGAGGTGCCTTTCGCATTTCGGGACTTCGGAAACCGGGAGTTCTAAATGCAAAGAAGTCGAGTCCTTCGACACCTCGAAACCTGAAATCCTATTCATACCAAGCCTACTCTGGGATTTCACCTACCGGGATTTCGCGATGTATGAAGATGAGGGTTCATACCCTTCGGTTTCCCGGGTGCCACAACACCGAAGCCCATATATCTACTAGGCTCATTTCGGGGTTTTGCAAGTCGGGAGTTCGCGATATGCGAAGACAAGGGGTTTGCCCTTGGGTATCCCGGGTTCTGAAATGACGAAATACCAAACTCTAGCCACGCTATGTCATTTCGGGTTTTCTCACATCAGGATTTCGCGATATGCGAGGACGAGGGGCCTCGCATCTAGGATATTCAGGAGCCGAAACTTCGAATCTCATATATCCACTAAACTCACTTCGAGGTTTCGCAAGTCGGGATTTCGCGATGTGTGATGATAAGAGGTCTTGCATCTGAGTTTCCAGGGAGCCGAAACTCCAAAGCTCATGTATCCACTAAACTCACTTCGGGGTTTCCCAAGTCGGGATTTCGCGATGTGCGATGAAAAGAGGTCTCGCATCTAAGTTTCCCGGGATCTGAAACTTCGAAGCTCATGTATACGCTATGCTCATTTTGGGGTTTCGCAAGTCGGGATTTCGCGATGTGCGATGACAAGAGGTCTCGCATCTGAGTTTCCCGGGAGCCGAAACTTCGAAGCTCATGTATATACGCTATGCTCGTTTCAGGGTTTCGTAAGTCGGGATTTCACGATGTGCGATGACAAGAGGTCTCGCATCTGAGTTTCCTGGGAGACGAAACTCCGAAGCTCATGTATATACGCTATGCTCTTTTCAGGGTTTCGCAAGTCGGGATTTCGCGATGTGTGATGACAAGAAGTCTCGCATCTGAGTTTCCTGGTAGTCGAAACTCCGATATATATATATACACACACAATGCTAAGTTCATTTCGGGGTCTCGCAAGTCAAGATTTCATAACTGGCGGATACAAAGCACTAACCCTTAGGATTCCCGGGTGCCGAAACGCCGAAACATCAAACTCTAGCCACGCTATTATCATTTCGGGGATTCGCAAGTCAGGATGTCAGGATTGGCGAGTACAAGAGACTTGCCCTTAGATATCTAAGGTGCTGAAACACTGAAACACCGTATCTCATCCGCACTATTATCATTTCAGGGTCTCATACTTCGGCATTTCGCGACCAGTGATTACAAGAGAACTTACCCTTAGGTATCCCGGGTGTCGAAACACCGAAACATCAAGACTCTAATCACGCTACACTATTCCGGGGTTTTGAAAGTCAAGATTTCAGGACTGGCGAGTACAAGGGAATTGACCCTTGGGTTTCCCGGGTGCTGAAACACCGAAACATCAAACTCTGAGGGAACCATTCTTTGCTGGTGCAAGGGCTCCGGACTCAAACCATAAAATCCTTCAACAGATCCTTGGGGAATTATTACTAGGCTTGGGGACATGACTAAAAGGCCTTCTTAACTTATTGAGCTATGAACTCTGTGACAGGGGCGAGGTAAGCTTAGATATTTACTTAAACGGTAGTCCTTTCAAGGAACTCACTCTGGCTCTGGAATAGTGAGGGAACCTTCCCAAAAGGAGGTGCCTTTGGGGAAATCCAACCAAGACATTGTGTGAGTTAAGTGCAGGGGACAATTCTCTTGAGGACGGACTCAAAATCTGAACTTGTTCATTATATACATACATATGTCTGCCTGGTGTTTTGATCAGAAATGGTGGATGCATGCTTATACTTGNAAGTATAAGCATGCATCCACCATTTCTGATCAAAACACCAGGCAGACATTTCTATACAAAAACCATTTATGAGTGTACAACCATGAGCATGCATTCCAGGAATATTCAATTTAAAATACAGGACATAAACACTTATCAGAAAACACCAGGTGTAATGCAATTGCTGAGAGGGGTGCTCGTTTCCACCCAACCGTAGGCTCAGTGACTCCCAACGGATTTACCACTAGCCACCCCGGAGCTAGACCACGATGCTTTGAGACTCAGTCTCTTACTTCCCCCTTGTCGGAAGTCCAGGACGAAGGTTACTCTCCTTCTCCTCTGCTCATGACTCACTGTATTTACCAGAGTTCCTTTGATTCTCCTTCCGCGATTCCTGTCGCATGTGTTTGTCTGTATGCTCTCCTCCCCCCCCTTCCACACTTCTTTTCTCCTACGAGTTTGCGTGTGGCACAAAATTCCATGTCCGATGGTCAGGTCTAAGAGCTTCTACGAATGGGCGGTTCGCCCCATCCCTTCATTTACTCTTGAGGAGCCTCCCCACCTACCATACGGACAGGTAATTCATTTTGGGGTCTGAGAGTGAGCTTTGGTTTTCCCGAGCATGTACAAACCAGTACGGTTTTGGTTCGGCGGAAGTTAACGCAGCCACTCCTGGCCCCTTCCACCACCTCTCATCAACCATCGTGGTCTCTTTTCAGCACATCCCCCTCTCAGCAGTCATGCAACATATATTCATACATCATTTACATTCCTCGGACCTTTTATACTAAGGTCCATTAAATCAATCATTCACAATCTTTGAGTTTGCCATAGTTCTTGGCCAGTATAGTTATTTTTACACACTGGGGGAAACAGGGTGTTACAGTCGACCATATCAACAGTAGGTGTGAAACCTTCGAAACAAGCACAGTGGAACCACAGGATTTTATAACCCTCAGCTCGTGTAACTAGTGCGAAAGTTCAACATCGGGTAGGGTAGGCAACAATGCAGAGGAGAAATGATTTCTCACTGGACAGTAACAAATACCAAGAACGCACAAAGGCATAACCCTCGCGTTTTTCTCAAGAGCTGAACCAATTTATAACAATGCCAATGGAAATGCAGACCCCAGGTACCAACAACCATAAATCATACTTCTTGGCATAATGGCCACCCCCTAACCAACTGTGTTGATGCCAAATCACAAACATAAGCCCATGACCAGGTGAAAAACCCACGAGCATGGCTCTGTAGGATACACAGTGACCCAAAGGTAGTTCGAAACATACACAACAACCCCATAACAACTGAATACAACCAGATATGGTTACCATAACTATGATGAGGTGGCCAACAAGGCTAAATAGAGCGAAACCCTCCAACAAAATACCCATAACTACTTAAAACAACAGAGAGCCATCACAGTTTCCACCACAAAGTGTTACCAATGAAATCACAACTTCAACCATCAATTTTTCCATTTGCAAACGAATAACCACACAATCATTCCAGAGAAAATACCCACGCATTTACACAGTTGCCAATCTCAGGAAAACACAAACCAACACATTACCAAGCCATCGTTTGTTTCATACACAGAGCGAATTCATGGATGGACAAAAAGAACCATACCTGTAACCAATGTCTTTAAAAAAAGGGTGAGTTGGTTGAGCAGTTCCTTCCAGGATTGAATCTCGGAGCTTAACCACAAAAAAACCAAATGAACAATAACCATGCTAGGGTGATGGCCCAGTGGGAGAAGTATGGAGTGACGTGCATTTATTACACGTCGCTTCCATCTTCCACCCCATTCAATTTCGTAGTACACGACAACCAACCAAAAACCATCCATTAATTCCATGCATTGAAACTTGCACATATTGCTTGCTAATTGCACCACCCCAATCCATATTAACCATTGCCAAAACCATACCATAAGATATATCAAATGCACCCAATATAACTCAATATAATTCATATAGCCACTAACCATTGCTAGTTAGGAGTAACACTAGTTCCTTTTAATTTCATTTGTACATAGTCTAGCATAGTATAGTATAGTTCCTTTTCTTGGATTTTTTTATAAGTCTCTTTCCATTGCTCTTGTTTCTTGTTGTTACTAACATGTGTCTTGTGCAGGTGTAACAGGTAATGAATCACAACGACAATATGAAATGTAACAATAGTAAATATAAGCCATTCATAACGTGTAATTTAGAGCTTAGAATAATGGAATCAACACATAAAATGCATTATCCATCTGCCATTATGTCGCAAACAAAACCAAGACTGCATCATCAATCATATAGAACCCTGTAAGCAACATCGAAACAACAGCATAAAATGTGTGATAAGACCATCTCTGAGCCTCCAGTGTACAAGGGGGTGCCACCTACTAGTATTATATATCATTAGCATAGTTTAAATAATAGGCTTTAGCAATAGTTTGCGGGAGAAATCCTCGTTGCGATTTTTATTGTCAACACTCTTCATCTTCTCCAATAGCTTGATTTTTTCCAATGATTCTCTCCTTCTTAAATACCTACTAGTGGCCTTCTTCTTCCTTTATCCTCTAAATTATAGGCACTCCTTCATAGTGCCTTCATTTGTATCGCTTAGCTACAATTCCCATTGTTTCCATCATGGCCACAATCTCCAAGGTTGCAAACTCCATCATTGTTGAAGTATCCTCCATTGCTTCACCTTCTACTGCTACTTTTTTCGTTGTCATGCTTGTATGGACAATTTTAACTTAAACAAGCTCCTTGGTCTCAATGGGGTCTTCTTCCTAATGTGTAGTAGTGCACATGTTCCCAGTAGCTACAATGAAAACATGATAAAAGATTCTTGGAAAAATAAAAGTTCCCATAGAAAACATGATAAAAGATTCCTGGAAAAATTAAATTTCCCATAGATTCATCCTCTGGTGGCACTCTCTTGGCTACTCTATCCTTCTTCAACTTAGCTGCCATAGTCAAGACACAATAGAAATGAATGGAATTAATAGATTCTATGTGGACCTCCTTCACTAGTGCTTCTTCTATTTCTCTACTTTGTTGCAATTATGAGCCATCTTCCATGCATACATTGACAAGTTCACTCTCCATCTCCTTTTCCTCTTGAGGAAATTAATCACATGCAATACCAAATCTACTTGCATGTTGGTTGTAAGATCCTCTTCTTCCTCCTTATGGAATGCAATCAATGACATGATCCTAATCTTTAACCATCTCCCCTTCAACATGGAGACCTTTCCTTGTGTCAATTGATTTCAAATTCAACTAGCTTCCCTCATCTATCCTTTGTTGTTTTCTATGAGTATTCTTTGTTGTATATTTCTTATTCTCTTCATCAGATTCCTTTTGTTGTTTTCATGGTTTCTCTCTTTCTTCCTTCTTTTCCTTTGTCTTTTGCTTCTCTCGGGACAACATTCTCTTAGCTCAAAACAAGAGTTTTTGTATCTCCCTTCACTTTCACAATCTACTTTATTTGGCTTGTTCCTTTGTTGATCCTTGTCCAAGGCATTCAATCGTACAAGTATCCCTTGCACTAAGGATTTACCTCATCCTCACCTTTGTAAGATCTATTGTTTCCTCCACTGATTCACTTGCATCCTATTGCACCATATTGCAACTCATTGGGAAATATTCTTCTTCAAATCTATGCAACTCTCTTTTTTAGAATTTTCTTTAATCAATACTTTTCAATAGTTCTCCCCAATAGTGTCCTACAAGAACGATGTCTAATTTGTCTTTTCTAAAGGGTTCTACCGAGTAGCTAAGACTAGACCACCTTTTTGTATGCCTTCTTTTAACAACACTACCCTACAATTTTATTGTTGGAGTTGCCCTTTAGCATATGCAAATTTTGGATCTACACTTCAATTTCCCAACCTCGATGGGCTTTCTTCTACCTACCAAATACAAGGCTCACATGCCTTCTACAAATCACAAGGGCAATATCCTGCCGCTCATTTTCTTTTTTTCCTATGAATGAATCCCCTTCACTTCACTAGTAGTTTCCTCCTTCATGATGTGCACCCTTAAACTTCCTCAACAACGTCTACACAACCTCTATGTCAGTGTTGTCCTCTCTTTCACTCTACAACTCTACCTAATGAGTATCTAGAGTTGTTTCTCAAGGGCAACATCAACCCATGCTTTCTTTTTTCGCTAGAGTTGTACATTAGTGTAGGAACCTTGCTTTATCTGATATCACTTGGTTGGGCATGAGATTCATCCCTACATTAACCTCACTTTTCCAATCACACACTAAGAGTGTAGATCACTCACACAACAACAAAAACAACAGAAGCAACATGAACACACACACACACCTCTATGGGAAGAAATCATAACACCAATATGCACACCATTGGATGGAAATGAAACATGTGGATTTTGGTTTCACTAACAACAAACTAGTTTACATGTGCATACCAACTCTTAGGTTTCTAGTAACTACTAATAAAAATACAACAACAATTGAGCCAAACCCTTTTCTTATAGAATGTCCGACGGTTTGTGAATTGGGTATGTTATCTGCATTTTGTGGGATAACTAAGGAGATGATGTCTCAAGGTCCTCGGGTTGCAAATATGAAGTGTCGAGAGACCACATGACTAGTAGTGTCCATTTGCACATATGGAAGCCCGCTCTATCACCACAGTTTGGATCCATTCTCAACACATACACCACACGAGATAGCTTCTAGACAACACATGGGTCTTGCTCCATGTGGTACAAGTCAGGTATTGTGGCAGGTAATCACCCTAACATTTGAGGCATTTATGCATGTGTATTTAAGCTTATTTTGATTATAGGACACTTGCTTGGACTTTATGCTTTTGACCTCATTTCACCTTGGTGAGTGTCACAAATTTCGTAGTAAGTGACCAACTTTTAGGGAAGGGTTGCAACTAGGTATCCCTTGAGGGGTTATCATACCATTCTCGACCATACTTACCACTCTCTGCTCATTGAGTTTCTATCATATTGTCCTCTTCTAGGCCCTTTGAATTTAGTGACCTACGAAGTGAATGTACCTCATTTCATTGGAAAAAGGGGTTGAAGGCCCAAGGGGATGGTCGCTGGAAAAATATAGAGCCCAAAACATAAACCTTCTAGATTCTCACCTAGACAGGTCTTGAGAACAGTGAGATACTTCTCTTAAAATAATTGAAGACCTGCATAATGTCAAACACACAGTAAATATCCTTCTTGAATACAAGACTAACACAAGTGTGTTACAACGCTTTACATGGTTAACCCTATGGCACTTTGTGGACCTATTTATTCAAGTGACATTGTGTTACTTCCCCCCAAGCTAATTGATTCACTATTGGGAGTGCACATGTGTTTGGATAATTGATTAATTAATAAATGGAAATAAATGGGCTTGAAAAAGGTTGCATTGAAGAATAAGGTGCAACACACCCCCTACCAAGGCACCCATAAATTAGATAATACAAGCCCTTGTATGTCATGAAACTCATTGACCTATGAAATCTAAGCGCATATCCACCTCATTATCCACTACATGACCTTGAAAGGGCATCCTTGGGAGAATTCCCTACTTGAGGGTTTTGGTCTACCTAATATGACTTTTATGACACCCCTCCCATACCTAAACTTGTTCAATTGTATAGGGTCTTGGAGAATTTGTTTAATTTGATGAGGTAATTTTGATGCACATGTTTAGGTGCCTTGTTTATTAGATGTGGTTTTCACTTTCCATGATATTTTCACTTGAGATCATTGGAGGGCATGCTTGTTTGTTTTGGAGGACCTTGTTTGGTGGACAATTTTGGAGGAACAAGCATAGCTTGAGCTTCCATGGGGCTTGAAGCCCACAGGTTGGATGCCAAGGGCCCACATGCTGGATCATGATGAGTTTCCTTTGGAGGCCTAAAGGACACCTTGGAATACATGACCTAGCCTTCACATGCAAAATTATTTTCCTAGGAGGGAAAAATGTCACTTCTTGAGGCTTAACATCACCTAGGGCTAGGGTTTGGTGGTGATGGAGGTATTGCTCATTAACACATGGCATGTTTTGAAGGAAGAAGGCTTTGAGCCATGAAGAAGAGACTTGGATGATGACAAGTGGTCTTTGGAGGCATATCCATGTTTCCCCAACTCCAACGACTTGCTCCAAGTGTCAAAACATCCCCTAAAGGGGTGACGTTATCTTGTTTTAGGGTTTCTAATGTGAAAAAGTGAAAATTGAATATTATTATTTGGTTTAAGGGGTAAGATAAGGGTTGTTGACCCCTTATCTTATGTTTTACCCTAACTAAGTTGACAAACTATGTTTTAAACATTTTGTATAAATAAAAATCATGTGAATCTCATTTCATAATATAGCTCTCCCTTGTGGAGAAGGACACTCAGCTGAAATTTTCGCTACTCTTGGAGCATTTCATCTCTCTTTTCCAATCGTTCTAGTTTCTCTTTCTATTGATGGATAAAAGTGGTGCGCTACACTTGAAGACTTTTTCTCATGCTTATTGATGGAATTTTCTTGGTCACTTAGGGTTTGATCTTGCATCTATTTGGAATTGGTAAGGAAATTCTACACTTATTGTCTAAAATTCTTACTTCTTCCATAATTGTTAGTGGATGAACCCTTGGAGGAGTATAAGGGCATACACCCTCCCCAAGATTCATTTATTTGTTTGTGAAAGGTCATTAATTTCAAGGTTGTTTGGAGAACTACAAGGGAATACACCCTCAAATCTCACCTTTGTTTGTTTCATGAACCCTAGGAAGTAAAAGGGCTTACACCCCTAGGTTCTTTGTGGATCAAGCTCATACATCCAAGGTCATATTGTTGCATAAGGTTTTTCTAAGAGAAGTAAATGAACTTACACCCTCTTATCATTTCCTAGTAGACCTAGCTTGCATTAGGAAATAAAAGGAGTTGCACCCCCAAGGACTTAGCCTAGTCATCACATTCTTCGACTCCACAACCCAATAGTAAGGCACTAATAATTTTCAATTTGCATTGGAGAAATAAAATTATTGCATTGGGATACGTAAAAATACAAAGGAATCTAATTGTTCAAATTACTTTCTTTCTTCGATGTCTAGGCTTGCTATTACCCCTAGGGAGTCTCAATTGGATAAGTGTTTCTTACTGTTGTTATAATATTTTATCTATAGCCATTAGGGCTACATAAACCCTAATCAAACTTCTCAAATAACTCTTAATTCAATTGCTAAATTTTTCCTAAAGTTTTCCCACATAACCTACTAGGCCTAACACATCTTTTGGTAGATTTTAGGGAAGTTTTAGTGGGTGATTTTCTTGTTGTAATAACTTGTTTTTTACAACCAATGAGGCTGAATAATATCTCTACAATACTAGTTTTGTAACAACCTTGTTTCATTTCTAAAGTCTAATACTATCTTACTTGAGTTGATCTAGTTGTTTCTAGTTTATCTCTTGCTCTTTCAACTAGACTTTTAGCAGCTTGTTTGCAACATTCATGATCATTTTCATTGTTGATATATATTGCTACTAATTGTTGCAATAAGGGACAACAATCCTAACTTTCTGGTCTCTCATATATTTAGGCTTGTATCTTCGTTTTCCTTGTGTCTCGGGCAGGTACAATCAACGTTGACAAGGTCTACTTCTTCTTGGAAACCTTGGCTACTCAAGCCCTTCTCCACACATAACAACTTGACCTATAGGGGCATCCATTCATACATCACATTTTCCATCTCATTTCCCCCTAGGGTCACCAGGATTCCCCCCTTGAGGTGATTCTATCATCTCTAAAGTGACGAGAATACCTGCCTAAGGTGACATTGGGTAGATGTTCTCAAAGTTGTCACCATTTGGTGGTTGGTTCATGATTTTCTCAACCTACAACTTGTGCAATAACATTTTTGCGTCGTTGTCGAGGAGGATTTTAAATCCTCTTTCGAACCCTAAAGACACTTTGGAAAGCTATCCCAAAGATTTTACCTAGCTTTCATAGCGACTCCACCTAAAGGATGTTCCATTTCCACCCTTGATGAGATATTCTTGAAGCTCATCTGGTGAATCCACCTTCCCAAAACCCACCTTTCCTTGTTTCCCCCTTTCCATTTTTTGATGATCCTTGATCTCATCTGGGGATTCCATTGAGGTGTCTTTTCAGTCAATGGAAATATGACACCATGGGATGAACCCTCATCCAAAACTTGTTATGCCTCGAAGAGGGAACTTTTACAGATGTAAAAGGAAAAGGTTGTTAATAAAGTTGTTGAGGAAATGGTGAATTGTATACAAGAGTTATTTCAAAAATATGTCGAAGAACTAGCCCTTGAAGATGAAGAAGTGCTTGAATAAAAAGCATATGAAGAAAGTTACCAATAATATCTTGATGAACTTTCTCATGTTGAAGATTCGAATGATACATTTGACGAAGACAAAGTGCTCACATCTACCCTTCCACTTGATGAAGACATCCATACATGAACTCCTACACACAAAGACAAAGAGATGATAATTTACAGTCATGTTGATGGTCTTGTGAAAAAACCTTTAGATATGGTTGATGAGCAAATAGACACTTTCATACAAACTAGCAGACACGAGTGGGATTTTTGTCATCTCATTTTTTATAGAGACCCCATTTACGGCATTGAGGGTAGCCCTCAAGAAAACGGGTTTGAGTTGTCATCTTCAGAGGACTACTTTTCATGTGTATATGATTCATATGTTTGCAGCCTGATGATGACATGATTATAGATTTATTCAAGGATGACCGGTCACAACATTTTCAGGGTTATTTTCAGTCATCCCTTGGGACTTATGATGCACATCTTTTTGGGGATGCAGACTTGTTATATTAGGACTCTCAACAACCTTCATCCTCAATTTTGGAAGAATACCAGGACGTGGCTATCTCAGATAAATCATAGGCTCACTCTACACAGAGGAAGTATTTTCATATTGAGGATTTTTATAGGGATTCACAGATGAAGAGGCCATGTTCTTCTTTCTCTAGACTTGCGGTTGTCCCTTACCTCATCCCTTATTCACAGTGTAATCATGAGGTCTTCTTGGGATCTCTCATATATTCTTGGTGTTCAGGAAGAAGTGGTCATACTAATGAAGATGAAGATCAGCCATCGTCTACACATGATATCCCTCTTCGGAGATGGATTGATCAGGATCGTGGTTACACCTTCAGGCAACATGATTTCTTTTTCCAATAGGACTTCCTCCCTCCCATCCATCTCTCTTCATTTCATTTCACAATTGATTATACATCTATTTATGTTCATCATCATTTCGTGCTTGAATTATCTTTGTTGGTTTACATAATTAAGCACAAGGGGAGATACTTTGATGAGATGGTCAATTGGTTACATCGGTTTATGACTTCACCTGATGTCACCTATCGCTTGATCTTCAAGGCTCCAAGGGCCCAGGTAAGTAGGTAGTTCATCTTGCTTTCTTTTCATTTGCATGTTGATTGTTCATTTTAGTTTAGATGCATTTCATATTTCAATTTTCTCTACTTGCATTTTGATTTCATACTTAGTGTAGAAAAAATGCTATTTTTTTTTTTTTTAGATTATTTTTCATTTTTGGTTTTGATATATCTTAACAAAGGGTGATAGAGCCACCCTATATTTTATAGTTTTTTGTTTCAGTGTAGGAACACATATACTAGGAGATGTTTCAGTTCTCATGCACTCTACGGTGAGCACATGTCCCAAAGTAGGAGCCAGATGTTATCCCCATTTTGTGGGATAACTAAGGAGATGATGTCTCAAGGCCCTCAGGTTGCAGTTATGAAGTGTCGAGAGACCACATGTGTTGGATTTCGACTCTTCTACATGAGATTCTTTATCGATTCTCCTGATCCTACCTTACTATCATAGATTGACCCCGGTTTAGATTTAATAAGCTCCCAACAAAATCCCTCTAAAACTATCGACCCCTCTGGTAGACCAGAAGGAAATGCAACACACAGAGTGAACTGCATAGTCTCACCCGAGATAACTCTATGGGTGGATGAAATACTTAGGTGTTTGTAAATTGGAAATGAGTGGAGATATGTGGTTGTATCTTGCAATCTTTATTTATTTAGTCTAACATCTTATTATAGCAGTCATTCTATGCATGAATGTGAAATACTAGATCTAACTATTTAATTCATTCATCTAACATTCACCACTTAACAACAATAAAGACACATGCATTCCTTCACACAACACAGGTTTTACCATGGTACGCCCCCTCCTGGGTTACGTCCACAAAGATCTGGCTCTCAAGCTCTTTATTATGGTTCAATAATATGTCATGCTGCATGTGTTTACAATTTTGGATTCTACTCTCTTCAACAGGCTCCTCAATCCATGTCAGGCTGACTAGATCGCACCAAGCTCCTCAACCTGCGATCTAACCCTCGAGATCAAGTCGCTCGCTGCCTCTCTAGTTCACCAGCTTACTGAATAGTACAGTTCTTACAACTCTGCCATCGTCCTCTTTATCTTCTCCTTCTCTGTCCCCTCCTTCTCTTCCTCTAAGTACTACCTATTTATATTTTTGGCTCATCAACCATTACAATTTATTGCAAAAACCCTAACCCTAGCATCGTTAGGTCTTCCTTGCATGCGTGCCTCGCATGCATCCCTCACACGTGTTTTTTTTCCTTCCAGTTGTCCTTTCTTCCTTTCATGCTTCTCTTCCCAAAAATAACCTTTTTTCTTGACTGGATTTGCATCCACCGTGCCCCCAACACTGACATGTGGCTCATCTCAAGCCACCTAATCTTTGTGCACTTCTTCGACAACTCCTGGCAGAGTTTGAAACTTATCTGTGAGTTCCCTTACTTGTGTTTGAGCCTGCGCGATCTTTTCTCTGAGCGCGTCCAACACTTGCGATGTAATCTCCTCGCTGATCATTTCTATGCACTCTGCCTGAGTTTGTGTTGTGTTCTTCTTTGCCTCCTTTCTCTACGCAATGCCTTCCGCTACTAGTTCTTGAAGAGGTTCCATTTGAGCTTGTCGATCCTTCTTGTGTGTTTGCACAACCATGATCTCTTCCTGCACCTTCTTCATGTCTTGTACTCCTTTGAGGTGCTTAGTGATCTTCATCATCTTTTGAATCTGCTTGAGGTCCTGGATAGTTGCGCTTATCTTTTCCTCCTCCTGGTCCCACTGCTGGACCTATTGATCCTCCTCCAGCTTTGTTTATAGTTGTGCTTCTCTAACGAACAAGTCAATAATTGCACTGGCTTGTCGTTCCATTTCCTCCATCCTCCTTGATGCTTCCTGATTCCTTTGCTTCTTCACCTCCAGGGGAGTGGTAGGGATGAGTTGTTCTCGAAGGTTCTCGATCTCCTATCTGTATTGATCGATTTTTTACACAATCTGATCAATTTTTTGCGTCGTCGTGGGCTCTTCTATTTTCACTTTCTTTGGAATTCTGTCGTAGGCTACAACCAATCCCTGCTCGACCCTATCTGCATGATCCTTTTCGTCTTTGTTCTCGATCTTGACTTTCTCGAGAACCAACTCCAACCCCTCTTTGTTGTCCTTTGTGTGTTGCAATTCTACTACATCTGTTCGTGCACGTGACTGTACCTCCTACGCGACACTGACATGTAGTTTATATAGTGCTTTGGTTGGTATCTACCCCATTACCAACTGTACTTGCGCCAGATATTTCCAAGGTGTCTAGCCTACAATCTCATCCATGCAGAACATTCTAGGTGCAATGTGAAAAGTTGAGCTCACCTGTGATATTGTCTGGATCATATCCTGCTTGCTCGGCACAGCCTTGGCTCCTGCTTCTGATGCTGCAGAGACTGACTCTATTCCTCTGCCCACCCTTTTTGTTTCTCTGGTTTGCTTTAGGACCTGCCTCATGACATCCAACTCGTCCTGAATCATGTCTCTTTGGTGTTGATCTTCTTCAAAATCCTTCAATGTTCGGTTCTTAACCATTTCGGCCACGAGGTCCACGTCGTCCTCAGTGATTGTATATTCTGGCGGCGTCTTCTGTGCCTTGGCCTTCTTGCATGCACCCCTAGTGTGTATGATCGACCTCTTGGTCCGGCCTTGTTCCTGTTGGGTAGCACTTGATGTGATCCCCTATGCTCTCTCAACCTCTTTCTCTTGTTCCTGCATTGCGTGGGTGGTGTCTTTTTTCCCTTCCTAGGTACCTTTCTTTGGTGCACCCCCTTTCTTCTGTTGTGTTGGTTTATGACTTGGATTTGGATTCTTGGGCGTCATTTTGTCTCCTGCAGGTGTCTGTTCTTGCTCTGCATCAGCCTCCTTATCCGTGGACATCTCTTGAATCAGAATTGGAACTCTCCAATGATCTTGCCAATCCTTGATGGCCATCTCTACACCCTCTTCCTTGACGTAGTATCATAGTTGTAGCCATCCCTTCCGGGGATCCCTTTGTGCTTGGATCTAGACCGTATGCCTGGTTGCTTTAAAGTTGGTGATGTCCCGATATTGTGCGACCACTTCTGGCGTAATCCGCCAAGTGTTGGCAATGCTTTCCTACAGGTCGTTGTAATACCCTGCGAACATGTCTGCATTTGTACTTTTGTTTTTGGGGTCTGAAGTGCTCCCCAATGTTAGGTAATGCGTTGTGCGACAATGAGTGCTTCACTTGCAAAAGTATGAATACTTAGGATCCCTCCATCAGACCAAGGTGATCAAGATGAATAGTCAAGATTAGTGAAACTTTGTCCCCAGGTCCTACGCGTCTTTACATTCCTCAAGGAATAGGTTTAATAAGTACGGGGACCAGCTAATCATAGTGCCTTATGCACACTGTGTTGCAGCTCCGATGACCCCGACATGGACTTCTTCCTTCCGACACTTCCTGAGCAACTTGCACACCATGAGTTTGGTGCCTAGCCTTGTTTTTGTGTCACTGATGCGCTTGATGATGATTTCACGCGACCCTCTTTCTGTGCCATACGTATTCTTCATTTCCTCGACCAACTCCTTTTCCTTTGTCTTTTCATAGAGGAATTGCACGAGGCTTTCTCCCCGAGATGGAAACCCTGTAATAAACACAACGAGCTCTACATCTATCGAGATAGGCTCTTCCACCCATAGGTACCCTTTGTGGGTAACTGTCATCAACTGATTAATGCAGTTATTTACGTCGCGACCCCTTCCAAAGTGTGGGATATCTAATAGGTTTAGAACCCCGGTGTTGTCCAATTCGGCTGCCCACTGTTTTGGTTGGAAGATTGGCTCGCTGAATGGTCCTATACCCACGCTATCCAAGTAAACTTGTTTTTCAAACTCAGGAAACTTGTCCATGTCGATCACATCATGATCTGAGTACCATAGTTTTTCCACTCATCCTAATAGGTTAGCCGTGATACACACTCCTTTCGGAGTGCACGGTAAGACTATAGTTGTTACAGCCTACCTACGTGGTTATCTTGCTACTAGTTGCTTGCCCTTCCACTGTGGTGGTTGACTTGAGGTTCCAGCCTCCATTGTTCTCTCCTCTGTATACTCCTATGGCTGGTCGGTGACATCTTCTACTATACCCTCCTGTTGCTACTCCGACGTTGTTGTGTGTGATCTGTCTGGCACAAATGCTTTTGTCTGGTTTGGGACCGTCCCATTAACCCTCGGGGATTCTTCAGGGTTTTCAGGGCATGAAGGATTGCCTACATCCTCGACCTACTGGCTCTGTCCCCCTTTCAGAATGTCGATGTACATGCCCACTGTTGTTGTTTGTTGGGTTTCCTCCACCACTAGTGTGGGGCTCCCTGGTTCCATATTGGGTGAAGGGATTTCATCCATGTTGACGAATTCATTAGTCCGTGCTAGTTCCTGTTCAATTCCCTATGGCTATTGAGCTTCTCTAAAGTTTCTTCGTGGTTGTTTGCAGGCCTGGCTCGACGCTCCTAGCTTAGGTGGTGTCATGGTGGTTAAGATGGTCTCTTCCGAGCTAGTTCATTCTGTAACACCTGCAAACTCGCTCTCTGCATAGAATACCCTGTCGCTGTGTGCTTTTCTCAATTTCACAATAACCCTTCTATTACCCGTGTTCTTACCTTATATAGGAATCATGTGAAACTTCTCGGAGAAGTTACCCAAGCTGTGTTTTGAATGAACTGGCGCTTCCCACGTACCTGCCATTGAATTCGCTTGACGTCGCTTGTTGGTGTGATTAATGTGATGTCCCACGATCGTTCTTGTCATTCAATTTTGATAGACGTCGCTAGTTGGCGCCTATTTGTCGTAACCTCCATTTTTCCAATTGTCGCCTTTTTCTGACCGTTGGTCCTTTTGCCAACACAGTAACTATTACAAGTGCGCGTTATGGTGCTTTGTTGGTGCACGTGGACCTTTTATTTTCAATGCGCTACGTCTCCTTTCACTGGTTGTTGTCTTTTGATGTCTGGTGTGGTAACCCCTCTGCTGTTGCGCGTAGTCCTTC